>JAEIJG010000540.1:0-24851 GCA_037289395.1 Beauveria scarabaeidicola
TTATAATATAACTATTATACTAGTTTTATTTCTTCTTCTTTAATTATCTTAACTTATTAATATAATAAAAATAAGTCTAAATTAAAAAGACTTATAGTAATATTTATATAAATATATCCTTAAGGAATTAATATAATTAGTATATAACTATTTACTAATTATATTTAAAATAATATAATTATAAAAGTAATTATTCTTTTTTTTATAATATATATAAAGTACTTTAGCCTTCTCTTTAAAAAGATAAACTAAAATAATATTAATATTTTATAATTATATTAGATTAAAAGTAAACTAGTTATATTACCTTTATTAGTACTTTAGGTTAAGTTATATTAGCTACTTTAAGATAAACTCTTTTAGTAATTTATTTATTTATAAAAGATAAAGTTATTTTATTTTATAAATAGCCTATATAGTTTATTCCTTAAATATTTTAATTTTATCTATATACTTATTAATAATATCTAGAATAATCTTAAGTGTCTAGTCTTAGATTTTTATAATTAATATTATAAAGTAAGTAGTTAGTATAAGGAGGAAAAGAGTAAGACTATACTAATATATAGGTAATATTATTTTATATATAGTTATATTATATATCTATATAATGCTAATTAAGTTAGATAGTATACGCTAGGGTGAGCCTAGTAATAGAATTTTTAATTAGGACGAAGGCACCTATAGTCCGCCGTAGCTCCCCCATTTTCAACATGGGTCCATTGGATTCCAGGTATATGCCAAGAAACACCTATAATGGCCCGGGAGTTGAGTGAATGCTAAGAACGGGCAAACAGCCCGACATGACGGAGCTGGAATCCGTTGAATCATGATTCTTGGTGCTAGTTGACGCTTTGCGGAGAGACCGCTCCGACATGGTGAACGAGCAGATATTCAGAGCAAAGCAGTCACATGGCGGGTTTGAAGGGCGGTAGCCGCATGTTGAATTGGTAAAACCACCAATCATGGCCATCAAATCTGCATTCGGCCTTACCAAGCGCTGACTCGTTTCTTGGCTTGCACCGGGGCATCAACAGTAGCGAGGATCCGATGCGTGTATGGGACCGAACCATGGCCAGCTCAAGAGGGGCACATTTTCAGCTTTGAATATAGACTCGTATTTGGTTGCTCGATTCCGTGTTGCTGTGCGTTGACTGTTTGCGTGGAAAGGCTAGCCCGCGGGTATAAATAGGCAAGGTGAGCCCGAGGGAAAGAAGAAGTTTGGCAGCATCCCAATCATTCTGCTTCCCAATCATTTACCAATCTCTTCTACTTCTTCTATCAATTCTTTTTAGCACGATACATAACTACTTGACAACATGAAGTTTGCCATTGCCACCGCTTTTCTCGCTGCTTGCGCCAGCGCTGTCGAGATGAAGGCTTGCAGCGGAACCAACATGGGCGGTTCTTGCACTGCCAAGGTATGTGCAACTATCCTCGAACAGCTTACATTCAACTAACACTGCTTTTTTCTAGACTTCCCTGTAAGAGACTGTCTCTTCCGTCCACCAGCAATGCAGTAACTGACAACTACCAGGGGCTCTCAGTCGGGCAGCTGGAACTCGTACAACTTCCGTGCCTCCAGCAACCGCTGTGTTCGTGTCTGCAACGGCTGCAGCGTATGTGAAAAGCACTGATTTCCCGTGGCGTGCATGAATTGCTAACAAGCATACAGAGCCTTGGCTACCGCTGCCAGACCTATTCCAACAACAACATCAAGTTTACCAAGTTCATCATCTTTGACTGGGCCGGCGGCAACGGCCCCGACTCTACCACCTGCTGCTAGATTATACATAGCTCATAGAAGTGCGCACCGAAATGTGTAACATGACCGCAACTTGTCAAGACATTTATTTGATTGGCCTACTACTTTGTACTTTGCTTGTACAGGGTGCTTGCTGCATGTGACGATCTGGTCCAATTCTGGCTAGCAGGATAGAACCAACAATTCTGATGACAATATATAATCACAAAAGACTGCATTCATACTAGAAAGACTATTTGTAGTAAATAGAATCCAAAGAGCGTCATAGTGTTGCGCTGCCCGACTTGCCGACTTACACGCCCAAGCTCTGGACCCCACGCTCCACTCCCGACAGCGGATCCACATCAAAAGTTGCCTCTTTCCAGCTTCAATTCCAACACCCTCAACATCATTACGACTTTTTCTAACCGAGCAACCGCCAACCCCATCAACACCAAAGACTGCTACAAGATTTGAACCTCATTTGATTACGACATGATACCCCAATAAGTACGCCCTTCTTCCCCTGGATACGCCAGCGCATCGCCGCCGAATCGGGGTCCGACAGCCCCAACTCCAGACCGAGCAAAACATCTTCCACGACACACACCAGCCATGACACAACCTGCTGCTGCGCCAACGGCGCCGGTCAACGGCACCGCCTCCACCAAGCCCAAAGTTGGCCCTCATCCGGGCTTCATCTCCAGCTCCAACCAGTACTCGTCGGAGACGCGCATCCGGCGCATGTTCCGTAACAACGGCTGCGATCCCGCGCGCGAGGATAACTACCGCCTGCAGGGTGTCCAGCTGATTGAGAATGTGCGAGAGCATCTCAAACTGTACGCCCCAACCCCAATCAGAAGCCTTGTTCTGCTCAGCGCTGTGACTAATCTGGTCTTGCTCCTCCCAGGCCGGTTCGAACGTTTGATACCGCCTGCATCTACTTCCACAAGTTCCGGCTCAACTTCCGCGACGCAGAGTACAACTGCCAGGACGCGGCCCTCGCGTCACTGTTTGTTGCGTGCAAGGTCGAAGACACGATTAAGAAGTCCAAAGATATTCTCGCCGCCGCCTACGCCGTCAAAAACCCTGACAAGCCTGCACCGACCGACGACAAGGTATGACGAGTCGCATACCCCAGCCCTCCCCTTCACAAGGACATGATAAACTGACCTTGTTGTTGTTGCTGTCTAGATGTTTGATCAAAACGGCAAAATCATCATTGGCCTGGAGCGCCTCATCCTCGAGACGATTGGCTTCGACTTTCGCACGCGCTACCCGCAGAAGCTGCTCGTCAAGATTGTGCGCAGCATCCTCGGCGCGTCCAACGAGGCCGCGCGGGCCTTTTATGCCACCGCGTACGCCATGTGCATCGACATGTACAAGACGTTTGTGCCCGTCAAGCGCACCACCTTTTCCATGGCCATGGCCGTCGTCGAGCTCACCGCGCGCCTCACCGACAACAGCAGCAGCAGCAACCACAGCGGCGGCGGCGGCGGCGGCGAGATGCTCGGTCGCGTCGAGGCGTTTGCCGCCCAGCGCAGGCAGTATTCCCGCGCGCCCGTCATGGAGACGATGCTCGACCTGCTCGACCTCTACGTCCAGCACCACAAGGCGACAAAGCTCGGCGCGCGCTTCGACCTCGCCCGCTTCATCGACATAAAGATCCAACTTAACAAGGACCTCGACGCGTCGTACGCTCCGCGGTATCTGTTTCACTGCCAAAAGTGCGAAATTGACGCACCCGCGCCCGCGGCGACTACAACAACAACGACAACAACAACAGCAACGCTGGCGACGACGGCTGCGTGGCCAGGCGGTGACTCGTCGGTGCGCAGGTCGGCGCGCGGCCAGGACGGCACTATGCGCTTCGTGTTTGACCCCGAGGCGGCCAAGACGGAACAGGACGCCGTGGCGGTGCACTTCAAGGAGGAGTACGAGGAGTACGAGATGGAGGTTGAGGAGCCGGTGCCGCCGCCGCCACCACCGCCGGAGCAGCCGCGCGGCCCGCGAGACGGTCGTGAGGGCGGCGGCGGGGGTGGACGAGGGCCAGGAGGAGGAGGGCATGGTGGTGGTCGTGGAGGTGGCGGGTACCGCGGCGGTGGGCACAGAGGCCGTGGCGATTGGAGAGGGGAGCCGTACGGAGGCCATCGCGGCGGTGACTGGTATCAAAGAGGACGAAGTCGTCATCATTAGCGGTATCAAAGAGGACGAAGTCGTCACCATTAGCGGTATCAAAGAGGACGAAGTCGTCACCACTAGCGGTATCAAAGAGGACGAAGTCGTCACCACTAGCGGTATCAAAGAGGACGAAATCGTCACCACTCGCACCGGCCCCCTCGGATTGTGTAAGACAGCAAACAGGACGACTGTATTTTTTTTAATGTGCGTTTACAAGGGTAGCTTGATGACTAGCGTGTATATGTACATGTCTATAAAAACTGTTTACATTTTGTAATGCTACGTTGTTGGCGCTTCTGGCCGCAGTTCCTCGCCTGCGACATTGCTCGTCTTGACGCTCTCCAGCGCCACCACGTCGTCGTCGGCGTCGCCGCTCGCCGGCCCCTGTTTGTGATGCCGCGGCAGCTCGGCGCTCAACACGCTGCTCGCCCTGCTTATATCCGCGCTCGCGGGGCTCTGCACGCGCAGGCCGAGGTCCTTTTCCTCCGTGTCGTCCGGCCCCGCTGTATCCCGTGCCGACTCTGCTGCCCCGACAATACCACCACTGGCATCCGCAAAGCGCCACACGACCGACATCTTGTCCAGACCGCGGCTGCCCTTGCGGCTGGTGCCCTTGATGCCATCCATGGCGTCCCACTCAATCGTAAAGACGCCGTCGGCGTCTGGCGCCCCGCCTTGCTCCGGGCCGTTGCCCTCGAAAAAGGCGTTGAACCAGACGTGCGCGACAGACGACACCATGGTGAGGCCGATGCTCTTGTGGGTGCGGTTGCGCCGCTCGACGGCGACGCAGACGTCGCTGGTGGGGACGCGGATGGGCGTCGCGGGGCGGAAGAGGACGGCCATGCCGCCGGGCTCGGCCTCGCTCTTGCGGCTGCTGCTGACGCTGGACAGCTTTGACGAGGTGGAAAAGGTTGAGGCGCGCGAGGCGGACGCGGTTGACTCTTGTGTGGGCTGTTCGGGGATGAGGTCCGTCTTGGACTTGGTCGGGGGCGGCTTCATATCCGCCGCCGCCGCCGCCGCCGTCTCCTTGTTGTCGGGCTTTGAAGCGTCAGTGTCCTCGTTGTTGGTGGCGTCTGCAAACTCGGCCTGCGCCGGCGCCTTGGTGCCCGAGGGGTAGCCGGCCATTTCCCAGACGAGATCCGAGAGGCCGCCGCCTGCGGGCGCGCCGCCCTGCACGACCTGCCGCTCCTTGTTCTGAAACGTGTGCAGCAAGCAAATCTTTTTCCCGTCCTCGGCGAAGCCCTCGACGTCGAGCTTGACGCCGTTGCGCAGGCCCCACGTATGAATCTCGACAATCTCAATCGGCCTGTCCGCGTAACGCTTCCCGTGGCTGGTCCACCGATCCACGTAGCGCACCCACCGCAGCTGCGAGGGGATCGAGACGCCCGCGCCAAACATGGGCCGCATGCGGCGCTCCGTGAACCGCGCCAGCGCGTCCTCGGCGCGCCAGCCCTCCTCCGCGACGAGGTAGCTGACGCTCGCGGTGCCGCTGCGGCCCTTGCCCGCCTTGCAGTGCACCACGACGACGCGATCCGGGTGCCTCTCCTCCGTGACGCGGCCGCCGACGCCGTCGAGCGCCCCGCCGTGCAGCCAGTGGCGCATGCTGGCCAGGATGCGCGGCATCAGCGAAAACGGCGGCGGGTGGTGGTCCGGGAACGGGTAGTGCCGGATGCGGTCGTAGACGAGGTGGTCCGGGTAGCCGGTGCCCTCGGCGCGAAACTCCCAAATGGCCCAGTCGGCGCCGTGCTTGGCGTCGAGAAAGGCGACGAGCTGGTCGAGCGGGTTGCGGTAGGCGAGCTGGGGGTATGTGTGCGAGGGGCCGGAGCTGTAAAGCCGTCAGTCAAGTCATCTCGGGACCATGAAGGAGAGGGACAAGAAGGCCTGGGTCAGTGTTTGAGGACGTACGTTGCGATGATGTGGTCAGTCACATAGCAGAGGTCGAGGCCGGCCTCTGAATGGCCCCTGCGCGGGCCGGCGACGAGCTGCCGCAAAAAGGAAGCCATCGAAACGATTCCTGAGATGCTTCGTATCAAGTATCTACAGAAGATATCGAGTACAAAACATTGGCAGAAAAGCTGTATACATGTAAACCTGCTTAGCGCCCAGAAGGCTCGTGGGAGGTCAAACAGCTCCACGGTCGGGTCGCCTAGCGGTCAAGTCTGAGTCTCAGCAAAGGTGTCTTGACAGTATCCTTGTTCGTAAACTGAGTGAATGCAAGATTGATGACTATTGGGTTGACCGTTGATGGATTTCCCGGCTCCATGCCGTGGTTGTCAAGGGCACAAACTCAAACTGGTCGGCGGATCATCGACGTCACATATACAGGAGTACTTGTGTCCCAGCGCGATCGGCGGCCTCTAGCCAAGTACCTGGACTGGGCCTTTTTAACGAAGCGGCTGTGCCTTGGTCAAGCAATCAACAACGGTACTTTAGGCTCAGACCACGAATTTTTGTTATTTCGCTAATTATTAGTCCGTTATTCCTAGAGCCAAGCAGGTACTGAACTGTGGCCTGCCCGCCCCACCAATTATACTCTAGCATTTTCAAGTACAGCATCACAACGTAGATGGTAGAAATGTACTGCTCGAATAATAAATAGTTATCCAAATTTACATTCCTTGTTCAATCACTCAACTTATTCATGTCGCGACCCGTTCCTTGTATCGCGACCTTCCAACGTTGCATCCAGAGTAAGGATCCTTGAACGTGTCATCAGGTTCATACACCATTCAGTCCACGAACAATGCTCTAGAAATAGTATGAGCGTTTATCAATTTAGACGAGAATAATGTCGCCTTCCTAACAAAATCCTAAATTTCAAATTATAGCTGCCTGGAAGCTCCTGAAAAGACGGCCCATGAGCTCGGAGCCATGAGCGCCATATCTCGTGGAGCTATCTATTACCTTGGACCTCATGCACAGCGCTACGTCATCGCAAGACTCGTATGTTTGCGAGTAGCCCAGCCCATGGGTGACAGCTGAGTCGCCGTGGTCAGCCGCTGCTCCTATAAGAAAGGTCTCGAGAAGAAAGAGCCAAAACAAATACGGAATTCGGACCAAGACCAAAAGCGGCACTATGTTTAGCATGTCAAGTCTAAATCCATAAGACCAGTAGATAATCCCGAGTCAGTACCCAGCTCATCTCTTTACAACACGAGCCTTGAACTTTAATTTCTTCAGGCGGTTTAATCACATTGAACTCGATGTTTTATAGAGCTTGGACAGCTGTGTATTTATGTCTCGCCAATTTGACTATCAAGTGGTGCCAAGAGCCGTCGCCCCCCCCCTAATGTGCTCTACTTAGATACCAGTCTGTTGTACGCCAATCCGAGGTGGCTTGTCGCTCTATTGTTCATCGTCGATTATTCAAAGGAGTCTGGCGCAGTTGAGAAGGCTAACATTGATGAGACCTCCCTAGTCGGGTCGTCAGTATTTTCCAGAATGCAAGATCGAGGTTCACGACGTTGACTTACCGTAGCATCGGTCTTGCAGCAGTAGGTACTCTGGCCGGCGCTGCAAGCGCCGATGGCAAGGACGTTGCAGAGGAGCTGACCAATGATGGGAATGGCAGAATTGCAGCAAACGGCTTTTCCGTTATTCACGCCATTGACGTTGCAGCTGCCGGCTGTAGGAGGGGGGTTGTTGGTAGGGGAGGCAATAGCAGTGGCAGCCAGTGCAATAGTAGCGAGGGAGAACTTCATTTTGAAAGTGTAAGGAGGTAGGTAAAGATGTGCTTTTGGGAGCTGGTAAGATTTGAGATTGTAGAGTGCTCGATGGAAAGTTGGTATAATTAATGGAAACACAACGCTTTATATAGTTTTCATGGCCCCTCGGAAGCCCAATCCTTCGCCTCTGCCCAAGTCATGGGCGTCAGAAATCAATCCGCCGAGGACTACAGTGATTGACACTCATGCAAGCCATGCAATATAGACTCTTTGATGGCATTGATTGGCCAGGATATCATGCCCCATCGACTCAGCTTCATGCGGTAGAATGTTATTTGGGCCGCAGATTGGAGCATCTCTCATAGTGCTGATTAGTTTAAAAAAGATGTGAGCTGAGGATTGAGCGGAGCCGTCATCTTGACCTGCTACTATGAAGCCTGACTTGTTGCCCAAGTTCAACGCCACTGGCAGAGATGGCGTTGCCGTTCTACGTTGGACAGCCTACGTTTGGTCACGTACAAGATTGTACAGGACAGTTCCGTCCCTCCCTTTCCATTTCCCCTTTCCCTTCCTATTCCTCTTCTGCAACAACAACAACATGAAGATGAAGGCCTGCACGCAGGTCTCGTGAGGCGGCATGTCAGCCCTCGAGCGGACTCTGCCTTGGCCAAGCCGCCGCCCACAACTCGAGTAAGGAGCTTAACAGCCTCAGCAAGGTAGTGGCTATTCGTATTGGCGCGCTAACTCATGGTTGCAACGTGGCATCTCCAGCAAATCTTTGCTACTTTGATGCTGCGGCTTGCCTCCTGCATCTCGGCTGAAGGGGGGGGGCTGAGGAGGAGCTTAGGAGATTGTGGCGTTGATTATTTTCAGCGCAGTCAGCGCGCGCTCGCCGCAAGTCTCAATCCTTCTTTGGTGATTGCCGTGGCGATAGATCTTGAATCTGGCTCCCCCCCCCCCCCTTGCACCGAGTCGTCTTTCACGGATCGGCCACCGGAACGGACCGTCGGCGGGAAAGGAGCTCAATGGTTATATTAGGACTCGCACGCTTGCCAAGTGGTAGGGATGCCGTATCCTTCCTTGGCGCAGACTCGTTGTAGAGCCAAGGCCGCCGACCGTCGTAGAGAATGCAGCCTGCTCAGTCTATTGATGTCATTCTAGTCGTGCAGGAGGCGAAATCGCGAGTCAAGGTAAGCTTGCCTTGGTAAAGGAGCAAACGGCAAGAGCCGAAATAGCGCACTCGCAAAAGCCTTGGTCGAGTGCTAAATGGCTGCCGGTGGCTTTTTGGCGTTTTCGATACTGGTCGTCGTGGCGTGCATGTATGATGTATGTATGTTCGAGTATCACTGTATCAGCAAGCTGCCTCGACCAATTGGTGGTCGCCGCTGCATGTGGCTCACTGGCTGCGGTGACTATCCGCCACGCACACTCCACTACCAAACCAAGGAAAGATGATCATGGCTGATGAGGAAAGGGCTGGGGGCGGAAGCAAGGGCTCCACCAGCCGGTGGCATTCGCGGCTCGTAGCCAATGACGGGAGGGTTGCCTCCGGACTGAGCCGCCACCTCAGCTGACTGCTTTTGCAGATTTAATCTGCACGTGGCGTTCTGATATATTGAATGTTTACGTAAAACTAGTAATCTCTTCGTATACGCAGTAGTGGGCTGCAATGCAACAGAGTCGGGACGGGACGACTCGTGTCGTCAGACTGGTCGCAAATCATGAATTCCTTGAGCGCATTCCAGACGCCAAGCATATAGGGCTGGTGAATGTACGTCAGCCCCGCGCCGCAGAAAAAGATCAGCCTGAAGCTCAGCACATTAAAGAAGCGGTAACTATGCCGAAAGACGCAGCTCTGCAGTACAGGCCTGAGAAAGCCACGATGGCAGCGCGCCGTCTCGTCAGAGATGGGCTCTCGAACCTAGAGTCATCGGGACAGCAGTTTATGAAAGTGTTGGTATCACAAAGGGTTGTACGGTACGATTCGTAGGGGTTCTTGGTGTTGGTGTTGCTTGCTTGTTTTTGCAGGGCAGAATTCTGCCCTGCTGTGGTTATAGGTCTTATGTAAGTACAGAAGTGGGTCTCTTAACGATTTAGGCCAATGAGAGCGCTGTATTTGGTGGCCGCAGCTGGTGGCTGCAACAGAAAGCATTTGTTGTCGGAGCGCCACTATCTTGAGAAGCAGTCTGAAAATGAGGCTCGTAAAGCTGGTATGATTTCCTGTCCTGTGCTGCTTCCTTTACGTAGTCGTCGATAACGAAGATCATTAGCATGTAATTCTTCTTCTTCTTCTTCTCCTCCTCCTCTCATCGACTCAATTAGTCGTCGCCACTGCCCCCCCCTTTTCCCCTTCCCCCCCCCCTTCCCCTTAGCATGTTGTCTGCTGGTCACGGTGCTACCAGCGTAGCCAGGGCCCTCGGCCCCGGCAGGCGCGGCGGCGGTGGCGGCACGGCGGCACGGCGGCACGGCGGCAGCGGCGGGCGTGGTGGTAGTGGTGGTGGTAGTGGTAGTGGTGGTGGTAGTGGTAGTGGTGGTAGTGGTGGTGGTGGCGGCGGCGGGCACGGGCACGGGCTTCAACGAGGGCCGGATCGGCGGCGGCGCGGTCTGCGGTATACCGGGCGAGGCCCATCGCCCGCACAAAGTCTTTTTGGGCTTGGTCCTCGCCCAGCTTTGCCTTGTAGTCCTCCTCGCAGCAGGCTAGCCTCCAAACCTCCCCGCCATCCACAACACCCCGGCGAGGGCGGCGATGATGGTGGTGGTGGTGGTGTTGATTTCCTCAAGCCCCAACATTTTGTTGGGTCTGCTGGTGGTGGTGGTGGTGGTGTTGTTGTTGTTGTTGTTGCTGCTGCTGCTTCTGCTGCTGTCGTTGTCGTTGTCGTTGTCGTTGTCGTTGTCGTTGTCGTTGTCGTTGTTGTTGTTCTTGTTGTCGTTGTTGCTGTTGCTGCTGCTGTTGCTGCTGCTGCTGCTGCTGATGTTGCGTTTGACAAAGGAAGAATAGAAGAAGAACAAGGGCACTGTTTTTATTACGTCTTCTGACTACTAACAGGAAGGACCATCTAAGATATGGTCCTTCCGAGGATACGCAGCCTTCCTATTATCGGCTTTGTGCTAGGGAAGGAAGAAGGTACTACATGCTTGGCTTAGTGTTGGGAGAGAGGAAGGAAACGAGCCAGGAAAAGGAGCAAAGATAAGAGGGAGGAAAGAAAGAGGGGCGAGGACAAAGTCAAAAACTATATAATAATGGCCAAATTTAGACTTTTGCCCGGAATTGTATACGCACTCCGCCAGGTCATCACTGGAAATGATGGCCAGGGACGGAAATAACATGTAGAAAGGAAATTTTAATTCATGAACAAGTCATTTACGAATACAACAGTATCTACTGCATACCCTCTTCTCTTCTTCTTCTCCTCTCATCAACATTCCGCGGCTAGGGATCAAACTCCTTGTCAATTACCAGCATCAGTGTCGTGATATTGCGCAGTGCTCGCCGAGGCTCTAGCCCAATCAGAGTCAATTAGCCGTCGCCACTGCGTCGCTAAGTTGCTTAGGAGGTCTTCTTGACAGGTTTGGCACCTCCAGTGTAGCGGCTCAGCTCGGTAGCATCGCGGAACTGACGGGTGTAGTTCTTGACGCTGTCCCAGATTTGGCGGGCCACGGGAGGGGTGCCCTGGGCGGACACAAGAGAGTCGATGCGGACGGCGAGCTGGCCAAAGGTGGTCTGGACATGGCTGTTCTGGGCGTAGCGCGCGCGAAGGAAGGTAGTGTAGAGGCCAAGAAGGATCCAGGAGCGGCGCTGGAAGAGAATGGCGGACAGAACGATGCGGAACCAGAGCAGAACCTCGAGGCCCGAGACCACGGACATGGACGAGTCGTAGTACTCCTTGACAAAGGCGCCAATTCGGTCAGCCAGTGGGCTGGACGTCTTACGGGGCGAAGCGCCGTCGGCGGCAGGAGGCGCGGGGCTGATGACTGGCAGCAGGTTGGCGCGGATGTAGGTGGCGGCATTGAAGATGGAATAGACGCAGTACGGAATGAGCGCAAGCGGGTACTGGGGGGCAATGAGCCAGACGAGGGCCATCACTGGTCATGTTAGCTAAAAATACCAGGCGGGTCGGATTTCCTCAAGCGACTACGTACAAAGGTACTGAATGTTCTCATCACCAAGGAGGCCGATGACGCCGCCAGGCAGCTGCGTGCCAGTCTTTGCGCGAGACTTTTGGGTCTTGTAGACAACGATGCCGTAGGTGAGGGCGGCAGCAACAAACGAGGTGCGATAACAGAAGACGGCCATACCGCCATAGTAGTTCATGCGCAGCCAGGAGAAGCTGTAGCGGAGAGTGGTGATGATGAGGGTGAGGTGACTGGAACTCGATTAGCGGTGTGGACGACAAGTGCGGCGCATGATGCCGAGTTTGCAAAACTAGAGCCATGCATGGGCGGACGGTGTATGCTTCGTCTCAAGTGTCAAGGTACAGAAGTCAACGTACCCAGCGAACCAGGCAACTGTGACCAAGAATTAGCGGGTGGCTGGGGAGGCATCGAGTTGGACATGTGCTTACACTGGAGGGTTTGCGCGAGCGCGAGCAGGCGCTCCTGAAGGGGAGCATCGGAGCCCGGAGCAGGCATGTTGAACGTGTGCACTCGGCGTCTTTTTTGGTAGTCGATGGGCGGACGGTCGTTGGGCGTCGTGTCGTGGACAGAAGTTGCGGTGGTGGGTGAGGCTTGGCTTGTGCTATCCTGGTCCCAGGCTCGCTCGGCGGCTGCAACCAGTCGACAAGGAAAGGGGGGAATGGAAAGATTAGAAGTGTCGAGCGAGAGTATGTAATGCGATGCTAGTTAATGCAAGCGACAACGATGTGGTCGTGGAAAAATCGTGCGGCTACCGGGAAGGAGGATGGAAGAGGAAGAAGACAGGGTGGTGACGACTGGGGCGGAGTAGCTTGGATTTTGGGCGCTCCGGTTGACCAAGCTAAATTATAAAGCTCAACTGGCAAACCAGGAACAGGCGGGCAGCTTTTTTTCTCGCTGCTTCTACCTACCTAGGTACCTCGGGTGCTTGGACGACTTGTTTGGTGGAGCCAACAGAACCACTGTCAGAGCTGCGACGACTCTTATCTCTAAATTCTTATAGTGGCTTTTGGATTTTTATCTGGACATGCCATCACCATGTCGATGGCAATTGCTGCTGGGGATTTCTCATAGACTCTCTACAACAGGTTTCGAACGATCCCCCCCCCAAATGGCTGCAAGATGGCTGAACCAGCAGACACCTTGCAAAGTACCTGAATGCAGAGGTAGCTGAATGGTGGGGCGCCAGCTTTTGGTGGTGCAGACAGTTTTGGGCGCTAAAAGTTCGTATGCACTAGCCACTGTAACAGCTTCAGCCACAGTGTTGCTGTGGCTGAGTCAATCAATATTCGACAGCTAGGCAGGGACACCGTGCACACGACATCTTTTCCTCATTCATCAACCGTGATAAACGAGATGGACCTAGCTTAACCACTCCGTGTCCGCTTCATGTCGCTGGCTGCATTTGAGGGCATAGTTAAGATGCCCGAGCTGCATTGTAGTTTCCGAGCTTCAGAGCATCGATACCATGCGAGGTGAGGGTCTGGTCCCGACCTCACCGATCATCGGCGATATGAGAGAAGCAGCAGCAGCAGCCAGGCATCGACAACCATACTACTACCAAAGCCCAGTATCATGAAGCTCAACCACACTATGAGCAATCTGCCAGTCAAATTTGACCGAATTTCCAGATAGTTGCACGCCACTGTGCCTGATGCAGTGATGAGGCACTGATGCCTGGATCAAGATTGTCCCCCGCTCCGGTTGCGTAATGGCAGTACCAACACACACTGTCGATATCCTCCATAGCGACCCCGCTTCATCAAAAAGCCAGCCTCGTGACGTGAGTGACCTTGGCCACTACCTGGAGTCATACTCGGCGGCCGCCAAATTCACTTTGCTTTGTGCCTGCCATTCCTGCGCCTGTGCATCAGTCTTGTTGTAACCAGCTCCAGTCAGAGCTTCCGGCACCAGAATGCGCCTCATCAATGTCGAATCCCTCGAGATTGAGGAGTTCTTCGGTGACAATGTGCCGAAATATGCCATCCTATCCCACACCTGGACTTCCCAAGAGGTGACTTTGCAGGAATGGTCACATCGGGAGGAACCATCCATCTCCTCCAAATCTGGCTATCAAAAGATTCTGTCAGCCTGTCGACTGGCGAGCGAGCACCGCTTAAACTACGCATGGGTCGATACCAATTGTATCGACAAGTCAAGCTCGGCGGAGCTCTCAGAAGCAATAAACAGCATGTTCAACTGGTATCGCAACGCCCAAGTGTGCTTTGCATACCTGCAAGATGTCAAGTTCAAACCGGCAACTGCCGACTTTACTACCAGCTTTCAATCCTCGCGGTGGTTTACACGGGGTTGGACATTGCAGGAGCTCTTGGCTCCCGAGCTTCTTCACTTCTATGACAAGGATTGGACGCACATGACAGACAAGAAGCTTTGCCTCGACGCACTTTCCCTCGTCACGTCGATACCCAAGCGCATTCTCGAGTCCCGAGATGAAATACGTGCGGCCAGTATTGCGCAACGCATGTCGTGGCTGTCGCCACGAAAGACGACGCGTCGTGAAGACATGGCATATTGCATGTTCGGTATATTCGACATTAACCTGCCACTGTTGTATGGCGAAGGGGACAAGGCATTCTCTCGCCTACAGGAGGAACTGATCCGGTCTTTCCACGACCATACCATATTCTGCTGGACATGGCCAAAGGAACTGACTCATCCAGATTGGGTACCTACACTTGCACCATGCGCTGCGGCGTTTACTAACTCGGGGAAATGTACTAAGCGTTTCAGTACCGCTGACATGGGTCACGAGCATCTCGAAAGCCCCGCCTTGTTGCCTTTGGAATATTCGGTAACCAACGTCGGAATTCATATACGGGCCCCGGTTCTTTATAGCTCCGACACTACATGTCTTTTACTGCTAGACGCAAAGATGGAAGACATGGATTCCGAAACGTGCCTTGCTATTCCACTCCAGCGCCCGAGCCGTAACCCGAGGTCGCAGACATTGTTCTGGCGCACCATGCATCTGAATGGTCTTATAGCCGTACCACATCGCTGGGGTGAACCGCGCGACGATATGCGCCTCGCCAAATCGTCAGAAAGACCCGCAGATTACAATAAAAGTAGTGACTATGGTTCCTTGTCCACCAAACTGGCCTTGGTTTCACTGCCCCTTGCGCCGCTGCCAATGTTCGCGGTGATGATGCTTTGCCGCGATCAGATCTCGTATGACTGGGGAGGGATCGTGTTCCTGGAGGCATCTTGCATCCCAGGGATGTGGTGCCGCAGAGTACGATTGTTCCATACAGGCCGACGTGGAGACTTTGTCACCGTCACTGTGCGCGAGCGTAAAGGCATAGCAACGTGGGGCGTAACCGACGCCTCCGTCGCTGAACTCGAGCAGGGAGCAACGCATGGCGAGAACCCAAGGAACAATAGTTCGGAGAGACTGGGGTATGGCGATCAACCGGCCGAGAACCCCTGGGATCGCGTTGTGTTGGCAAATGAGCTGGAGATGGCTACGGCAGGGCTAGGTCCACTTGCCGGTGTTGCAATCTGCCCCATGTTTGTGCGACAGGTACGTTATATGTAGAAGGAGCCAAGTATTTAGTGGTAGGTATATGAGCTTGAGCAAGCGCCTTGACGAGGACTTTATTAATATTATCAAAAAGAGTATAGCTTGCATGGTATCGGCCCAGAGGGTAGTAAACCCAGCCTTGATGCCGTCAAGTTACAAATGTACAATGCACAATGTTGATTTTGAGAAACAAAACACCTCCTGCCCAGCCTCGTTTGGCAGGCCCGGCATCATTTTCAATAAGAAATTGGGTCATTTTCAAAGCAGAGCGCTTCGACTTGAGCCATGGCATCATAATGCTTTGCCATGAACAATCTACAGGAAGAGGGCAGCGGCGGCAGCAGCAATCAGGCCAAGGGGCGAGAGGGCAACCATGTTACCGGCGCTGGGGGGAGTGGTGCTGGTAGGGGTAGAAGTGGCGCTGCTCGCGGTCCCTGTTGTAATTTGTGTGGTTAATCGCGCTGTCGCAGGTGCCAAGGCTACGAGGGCGGGGGTGGAACTTACTGCTGGAGCTGGTAGAGGAGCTCCTGCTGGAAGAGCTTGAAGAGCTGGAGGCGGACGAAGCCGACGAGGCGGACGTGGCCGAGGTGGAGGTGGAGGAAGCGGAAGAGGTGGAAGAGGCGGAAGAAGAAGAAGAAGAAGAAGTAGAAGAAGAAGAGTCGGTGGTGGTGGCCGAAGACGACTCGGCGCTGCTGGCGCTGGAGGAGGTCGAGGCGCTGGTAGAGATGGCCGTGGCCGAGCCGGACAGAGGCGGGAACGAGGTAGGGCCGGTGCCGGAGTACTGGAAGATGCTGGTGTAGTCGTTGTTGGCGTTGTCGTCAGAGGCGGTTTCGGGAACGGAGTTGTCGGCGACGCGGATGCTGTAGCTGCCGGAGCCAATGTTGCTGAGGGTAATCTTGGCGGAGCTGGTGGCGGACTCTATTGGAATGAGGGTTAGTCGTGGGATTCCAATCGCCTTCTCCCAACAGAGAGGGAGGCGCGCGATGCTCGGCAAAAAAAAAGGCAAAAAGAGAGAGGGGGAAAACGTACGGTCGAGGACCTTGACGGGAACCTGTTTGTCCTTGGGACCCTGCATCAGGTACACGGTGCAGCCGGCGGAACAGCCAGAGAGCTCGAGCGTAAACGGCTTGCCCTCCTGGGGATCAATTGAGCCCGAGTTTGTGATTTGCGGCTTGGCGACGACACCAGTGGCCAGGGCGAGAGCGGCGGCAGCGAATGAGTACTTCATTTTGAATGATTGAAGAAGCTTTGGGGAGAGGGGATGAAGGAAGGGTGGGGGAAACGAAGGGCTACTATCTCGAGAAGTTGTTTGAGAGAGAGAGGGAGAGAGAGAGAGAAGGGGAGGAAGTCAGGCGCGGAAGCTTCTTAAACCAGGGAGGGTTGTCAGATTGGGGGAAGTGGGCGAGAAATAGGTGGAAGTGCCAAAAAAGAAATTACAAAGAGGAGCACTACAATGATGATGAAAATAATAATCATAACAATAATAATAAAAACGGTCTGCGAAGACGCCTTTCATTTTTTTGCTTGACGTCGGCGCGATCCCAAATTCAGCAAAGCGGCCAAGAATACGGATAAGGAGAAATTAGATTACCAGTAAGGAGTGGGGAATTGTCTAGCGTGTGCATTGATTCGTTCTTCAGCCCAAAGCCTCATCTTGGTACAGCAGTGGGTGGCAAAACATGTTATTGTAATCGGAAGGAGGTTGTTGCTCGGTGCTCGGCTGTGCCATCAAAGGGGGGGGGAGTAAACTGACAGATGCAAATGCGAACTATGAAGGATATTGTTCGCATGAGAGGTCCCCGCTTCTGTGATGAACCGTCTGTAGTTTTTTAGTAGTTACGATAGATGAGCAGAGTTTGGGACTTCCCTGTTTCCCCCCCCCAAAAACAGCTGGGCGATCCGGGTCTGGACCGTGTAAATAGGGGTCAAGGTTTATTTGGCCGCGTGGCGTTGCCCACCACCACCGCCACGTTGCTTGCCCTTGCTCTCCTCGAAGAACGCAAGCCCCGATATGATGACGCCAAACAACGGGGATCAAAAAGATTAAGTAGAAGAAGAAAAAAGAAGAAAGAAAAAAGAACTAGCAAATTGCTGAAATCGGACTGCGATTTCTGCGTGCGACCGTGTGCGACGTGTCGGCAATGCGGCACAGCGGGCTTGTCCAACGAGGCTGTCGATGGATTCTTAATTAGCTCAGGGGTACCTGAATCCCCATGGCTAGTAGCCGTAGTTTACCCCATGACTGCCCGGACAGCAGGGGGGAAACAAGTTTGGCCTAATCAGCCAACCACGGACCACGGTCCACAAGCGGGAACATCTTGCAGCCTGACGAAAAACGCAGAGCGTGCCTTGAAAGGGTATAGCATTGGATATGGAGCTAAGCCAAAAAAGGAACGCGTTTCTTTTCAAATGATTATACGCGAATCTGTCATACGGGGGGGCGTTCTAGGAATGATTAGCATTGCAAATGGGAATGGGGAAAAGAAAGGGTGAAAGAATTGGGGAGTTTCGATGACGTCAGAAAGCAACAAAGTCTCTTCTTCGGCGAGAGGTAACTCGGATCAGAATCTCAGAGACGAAAAGTGCTTCGAAAAATGGACAAGCTGCCAAGGCAACCACGTGTTATGGTGATGCATTTGTCTGGATAATATAATGCTAATGACGCTCCCGTATGGAGATTAGACAAAGTATAATTTTTAATCCTAAAATATCCTAAAAGATGGTAAATGGTAAATGGCAAGATCCCACATTATTCTAATGCCTATATCAGCCTTTGCCTAGAAACCCTATTTCCCATGGTCGTTTATGCATCAGTCTTTCTTGAACTTGCCACATAGTTCTGAGCATCTAGATGTACCAACAATGCCTCTCAAACATTTGTCGCCCCAAACTGGCACCGGCTCCCATATCGGCAGGCTGACGACCACGGCGTCTTGTGCACTCTCTCCTCGGGTCTCGGCCGCATCAATTCGATGACCTTGCTATAGCAAACATTGGCACACACGAGCCAGGACGCTACAAAACTCCTTAAACTAGCCGCTTATTGTCCCGTATCTTGACATTGGCGTTTGTTGACATGGTAGTCGCTCAGCTAGCTGTTGGCACGAAAGACTAGTGACACCCACTTTCTGTCATCATCTCGATTATACAAATGGGCACATGTCCCGACTATTTATATATTAGCTTGTAGTGATGTTTTAGAGAGCCCGACGACTCTAAACTTTATACATACAAAGTATCCCAGTTTGTATACTGGTGTATAGCTTCGTGAAACAATGACCGTTGGCACTGTGTGATGGAGTGGGGGTTAAAACTACCCGAGAGTGTGATTTGCAGGGCCGTTTCAGTCTTTTCACGGCAGCCCAGATGATGACTGCCATCTTGAATGGCGTACGACTTGCATTGTGTTCTTCTACGACGATGTCCACAGCCCGCTTCGTTTCAGCCAATGCGAAAACAGGCAGAGACGCTGCATCAAAGGCGTCATGTTGGCAATTGCACACAAAGTAATGCATTGTCCTTGGAACGCCGAAAATATATCCTACATGTTTTAAGTAGGGACGATAGGCAGGTCAATGCATAACGGCAGAGTTGAGGGCTGAAAGCTGCTATGCGTGAGTAGTACAATATGATGCGCAACTGGCAAGCAAGTCTGACGTCGAAGAGACGCTAGCTATCCTTGCAAAGTGAAAATTATAAAATGAATCTTTGCATTAATATCTTAATCTTTTCCGTCATACCTGTAATTTCTCCTGCTTCACCATTCACTCACTACATGGAGATGTATCATGTTGCTGATTCCGTTTAGTCGAGGCTGGACCTTGTGAGATTGCCGCGGTATTTGCACGTCTCGTGATTGTACTCACATATTTCCCGTGCATTGGCAAAACTCGTAGCAATATGTATATCTTTTCGGGGTACCACTGGTATTCTTTAAAAGACGGCATGAAATCCGGGTAAACGGATTCGGTCAAGCTACTACTAACGAGCTAAAGATTAATAAAAATAATAATCTTAATAATAATAAAATTAGTCTTAATAATATAAACCTAATATAAAGTTATATTACTTTTATAATTAAATATTATTAATGTTTTTAATAATATAAACTATAAACTACTTATTTAAGAGCTTTAATACCTTAGATACTTAGAGAGTATATCTTAAACCTAATATACTCCTTCTTTAATAATAAGATAAACTAGCTTTATATTAATAATAACTTATTAAAAAAATAATTAATATAAAAAGGTATTTCTTAAGGCTTATTATTATCTTTAATTCTCTTTATTTTATTTATAAACTTACTTTATAAGGCTTTTAAGTTAGTCTTAAGCTTACTCTATTAAAAAAAGCACCCTAATTATAGTAAATTAAGCTAGATAAGAGGGATTTATAATAGTTTAATAAGTACTACTATTCTAGCTAGTATTAATAAAGCTAGAATATTAATCTTATTAATAGGTAATAAAAGAGGGAAAAAGGAGAAAAATATAATACTAGCTATTAGTATTAAAGTTAATTAAATTAGGTAAGTCTAAAAGAGTATATAAATTATAGTATATATATAGAGTATTGCTAGGGGTATAGTTACATTTTACTAGGGATATAGGAGCACATAACACTCTACTAGTGATTTTTAGGAGGTACCTCTATTTTTACGTGCACGTATATATAAATATAAGTATCTTTAAAAAATAAGCTATATTTATATTTTCTAGCTACTACCGCTACTAATACCACCTTCCCCGCGCTACTACTATTAATTAAAGCTCTTAATACTTACTAATTTACTTAAAAAACACGTTTTCGCTATTTTTAACGATTATATATATATTAGAGCTAGATTAATAATTCTTCTACACTAATTCCTACTATAACTATAACTATAACCCCTACCGCCGCCGCCGCTAGCGGCGCTAGCGAGGTCACCTTAACTAGCTAGTTTAGCTTATATTTTTATATAATAAACGCTTAAATAAAATAGCTACGTACTCTATTAAGAAGAGCGCCCTAATTATAGTAATAGGAGGGCTTTATAATAGTTTAATAGGTACTACTATTTTAGCTAGTGTTAATAAAGCTAGAATATTAATCTTATTAATAGGTAATAAAAGAGGGAAAAAGGGGAAAAAGGAGAAAAATATAATACTTAATTAAATTAGGTAAGTCTAAAAGAGTATATAGATTATAGTGTGTGTGTATATAAAAATAGTGGTACCACACTAGTGTGGTGCTAGTGGAGCGTCACGTGCTCCTGTGTCCCTAGCAAAATGCAACTGTGCCCCTAGTAATACTCTATATATATATATATAAATAGAGGTACTACACTAGTATAGTGTTAGTAGGGTATTATGTGCTCCTGTTATGGGCTGGGCTATGCCTAGCACCTTCTCGACGAGGTCCGGGCGTATACCTTTATAGGTGTAACCAGGCAACAAGTGAGGGACTTGTTGTTATAAATCCTTTTGCCTTGCAGAGGGATTTTAGCTTAACGGCCAATGTCGGCAGCTGCGCCCTGGTTAGCGCTGTGAGCCCCGCCTGGGGTTAGTCCTTTACATATAATAAGTCATACCTAAAGGTCATAGGTTTAAACTGTGCTTAAGGAGACTACACCTTAACCTAGGCTTATAGGTGAAAGGGACCTAGGGGATAGACGTGGCCTAACTGGTGTGCGCCGGAGAGGGAAGGTATGTTATGGGCTGGGCTATGCCTAGCACCTTCTTGACGAGGTCCGGGCGTATACCTTTATAGGTGTAACTAGGTAATAAGTGAGGGACTTGTTGTTACGAATCCTTTTGCCTTGCAGAGGGATTTTGGCTCAACGGCCAATGTCGGCAGCTGCGCCCTGGTTAGCGCTGTGAGCCCCGCCTAGGGTCAGTCCTTCACAGCTCCTATATCCCTAGTAAAATAGAACTATACCCCTAGTAATACTCTAAATAAATTAAGTTAGTCACTAGTTATTTAGTATAGTTAGTAACTAATTTTAGTCAGTTATAAAGTCAGACCCTATCTGACTAATTTAAATCAGTCAGTCACTTGTCATGACTATTTCCAACCCTGCTAGTCACTCACGTTCACTCACACTAGACTGATTTTCTTCCAACCCTGCTAGTACCTATAAAAACCAAGTCCCGTGACCGATGACAGAACATATAACCATCTTTCCCGCACGCCTCTCCAACTCGCATCCCTTTACCGCCTACTATTGTCGTAACTGTTCTACTGCACCATGGCTCACCCTCAGAAATTTTACGTTCGACTGGCGAGCCTAGAAGGCGATGACGCGCAATTCGTTATCGCAGCTTTCGACTCGACGCTGCCGCACCTTGCTGCGATCGGCTCTGCAGAGATGTGGGGAGCGCAGCTCTTTTCCGAACGGGAGGGTTTTGCGCAGGAGACCATTGAGTCCGTCCAGCAATCTGAAGACCCAGACAGTGCGTCAAAAGTCTTCATCGCAGAGACTCAAAAGACAGGCTGTACAGATGGCGCGGAGCGCATTCGAGTCGGAAGTGCCATGGTACGCGAAGATTCTATGCCTGCGTACATTACCGAGCACGAAGAAATGAAGCCCCATGTCCAGGAGGCAAAGAATTTCCTATTTTTAGAAGTAATCATCGCAGATTACCGCACAGATGGGCTTCACAAAGGTGTTGGAACATCTTTGCTTGAATACATCCAACGCTACGGGCGCGAACGCAGCAAGAAAACCCTGTATGTCGACTGCTGGTCCGGTAACGGCGGCAAACTAAACAGGTGAAGTGCTACACGGGCGGTTCTTAGACACAAGTACTCATCCAAGATACAGGTACTATGAGAAACAAGGCTTTGAAAAGGTTGGAGACTTTTCCTTCCCCCGCGCAAGTGGTGGCACCTGGCCTGGTACTCTCTTTCGCATGACTTTAGATTGTGAATGACAGCCATATTTAGCATCGCACACTAAAGACCTTGATCTCCGTGAGCAGGCATTTGCCAATCTCCGCGCTGAATGTCGCTTTGCTCCCTAATGCCCAGATGCTAAGTTTTTTTCCTGATAGAGTGAGTGAGTCGGAAGGTACGAATTGTTAGCCCACATAGTGGAGGAATTACTAACGTACCGTTCCACCCTGTCCCCGCTATAATAAGGCCCCTAGCTTATCTAAATCTATTACTGCTTTTATTAATTATTATTTAAGTTAGCTTTTTTTTATATAGTAAATTCCTATAATTTTATAGTATCTATTATTAGAATACTACCCCCTTTATTAATACTAGTAATAGTGTAGTTAAGGTAAACTATATTATAATAGAAGAATAAAGAAGTACTCTTCTTACTCTTATTACTACTTAAGATAAAGTATAATAACCTCCTTAATATAATAAAGGTTAATCTCTTTAATCTTATATTTAAATTAATTATTAATAAGATAATAATAAACTTCTTAAAATAGCTATTTATAATAAAAAATATTTATTTAAAATATAAAGACTTTTAGTAGCTATAATTAATATTTCTAAAGGTAGAATTAACTTTTAGAATATTAATAAATATTAATAAAAGTATACTAAATATTAGTAATATTAATATCTAAAAGGTAGTTAATATATATAGTAATATAAGTAACTAGGTTATTTAATATAATATACTATATAGGCTTAATATAAGTCTTAATAGCTAGTAAGAGAT
The DNA here is from genome assembly GCA_037289395.1 of Beauveria scarabaeidicola. Lineage (NCBI taxonomy): Eukaryota > Fungi > Ascomycota > Sordariomycetes > Hypocreales > Cordycipitaceae > Beauveria > Beauveria scarabaeidicola. The sequence goes on from JAEIJG010000540.1 coordinate 22,929, forward strand.
ATTTAATAAAGATATTATTAGAGGCTAATTTATTTAAATAGTTTATTAGTAATAATAATAAGCTATTAATAAAGATATAATAGTTAATAATAAAGCTAATAAAGAGAATACTAGTTAAGTTATTATTAATAAAGGCGGGGAAAGGAGTACTTCTAAGCTACTAAATATATAAAATTTAGATCTTTTTAAGGCTACTAACGTGGCTATAGCTACTAGCGCTAATAGCGGCCTTAAAGTTACTAATAATAATAATAATAGCTAAGATAATAAAGATAGCTTCTTTATATACACTCTAACGCCTACGCTAAGGCCTTATAGCTTAAGTAGTGTTTTAAGAGGATAAAGAGGTAGTAGAGGAAGCTCTTAAGGTAGCTCTTTATTAGCCGCGAGGTAGTATTTAGCTATTAACTAGGCTACTAGCTAGGCTACTAGCTAGGCTACTAAGGTTACTTATAAAGAGTATATTTATTATTATAAGATTCCTAGTGTGATTAATATTAAATAAGTAGTTAAGGATCTTTAGAAGTTAGATAAGGAGATAAAGCTAGAGTAGCTTATTTAATTAGTATATAATTTAGGTAAAAAGCCTTATACTATAGTAGTCTAAAATAAGTTAAATTTAAAGGAAGTAAAGTTAAGGTTTATAGTAATATTCTTAGCTATTAGTAGTAATTAGCCTTACTATAGGTTAATTTATATACTTCTTTCCTATAATAGTTATACTTCTTCTTCTCTATTAAATAACCCTTTAATTATTATCTTTTTAATTATAATTCTACTTATAAATAAGCCTTATATCTATCCTAAAGCTCTTAGATAATTATATCCTAAACCTTAGGTATTATTAGACCCTAAAATTAAGTTTCTAGTAGGTTATTTACCTTATAAAGGAAGTCCTAATTATTTAAAGTTAGTGCTTTAAACTCTATATCCTAACACTTATCTTATATCTTCCCTTCTAATACTATAAAATTATAAAGACCTATTACTACTAATATAAAATTAACTTATTTATTAATAGAATATTCTAGTGTATTATTTTAAATTATCTTCTATTTCCATTTTAATTAGCTAAAAATATTCTTAACTTATACTTAAAGCTAGGTATATTATAAGTTAAAAAGTTCCTCTTTATTCTATAGCTTTCTTACTACCTTAACCTAATCCTAGAGATAATACTAAGTCCTACTATATAGTAGAAAAACCCCCTAGTAAGTACTAAAGCTAGTATTACTAAGATATATCTAATTTAGTAGTATTTTAAAGCCATTAATAACGGCTTTTAGTAATAAGATAGTATTAGAAGTTACCCCTTTAGAGCTATAAGGTTATAGTGAGAAGAGTGCTTATATTTAGCTATATATAAAGGTAGGTTACCTATAGTTATAAGAATTATCACTACCCCGTTAATACTTAATTATATTAATAATATAACTAAGTATTTATATACTCCCTATATAACTAAGCCTTATATCTATACTTATACCCTACGTCCCCACTATAAGCTACCTATACTCTTAGTGCCTCTTCCTTACTATACGCTATCTAGGCCTTAATAGGCTACCCCCTCTCTCTTAGCGCTATCCCTAGTATTCTATATATAGCCGCCCCCTCCTATCTCCTCTCCTCTTATAGTTATAGTGTCCTCCTTACCTTAGTTCTACGTCCTCCTAATGACTTATACCTTTATTATATATTACTATTTCTACTCTATTTATTACCTTTATATTTACTTATAATATTATTTTTAGTATTTATTTTTTAACTATTTTTTTTACTTTATTCTTATAGCTTTTTTCTTATATATACTTTATTTCTTCTTATCTTTTTATTTTTTTACTTTTTATTTATTATATATATATATTTTATTATATTATATATATCTTATTTATTAGCTTTTTATATTAATATTATTTATTTATT
>JAEIJG010000541.1:0-24817 GCA_037289395.1 Beauveria scarabaeidicola
ACTCTACTTAGTTAGATTTAAATATAATAAGTATAATATAAGTTATAACTAGTATCCCACACTTAGAGAGCTATACCTAGTATAGCTAAAGCTAAGTGCCGTACTATGTAACCTTTTATATGCCCACAAACACTTAATCGATCAAGACCTCTTTTTGCCTTTGTTATCTGATTGGGATACTTGCAATCCCAACACCGCGCCCCCCCTCCCATACCATCGGGCATCGGGGGAAGAAAAAAACAAGGGACTGAAGCTGGGTCTCGTGAGTCGTGACTAGGATGATTACCCGATTGCTTCCTGCAGCCCTGTCCAGCCTCGTGCCAGTGCGCATAAGTGGCTTGCCGGGCCGGAGAGTTGAGGAACCGCAGGAGGGTGACAAGAAAAAAGTCCACGGACCTTTTTTTGAGCGCCAGTCCGGAAGTCGGTACCCATTGACGGCGACAGAGATGAGTAGGCTACTGAAAGCAAAGTTGCAATGCTTTTGGCTGTGTTTATACTCTGCTAATAGACGGCGATTGTCTCGCCTTTTGAAATGGCGCGATATTACTGGTTAAGATCCGAGTGTTGTTGGAAGTGACGTGCACGGACATTGGGAGGTGGCGCCCACCATGGTGCGAGAGGACGCGTTTCAACTTTCAACGCAGCATACAGAAGTGGTATTAGAGGCATTGATGCGGCGTAGCATCTTGAAATTGATACCGTAAAACAATGCAAGGCATGCGCAGACTTTCAATTGGAAAAGCCGTGTAGAATCAACGTCAGTCGATATAAAGGTGTGCAGTGTGCAAGCTGGTGTTGGCAAGCTGGATCGCTTTCCGATTTGCACGTGACTGGCCGTTTCGGGAACGGTTTACTGCTTAACGTTAGTTTCACATGTCAAGTTGGCTGCTAGTTGCAAGGAAGGAACCAGATACCGCCCCAAAAGAAAAGAAGAGAGAGAAACTCAATCGCAACAATCGAGCCGTACAATTATGGCAATATTTTGAGTTAGAAAAATCGTTACTTAGATGCTAGGTTAGCACCTGCCCGCGACTTCGCCGACGACCAGCAGCAGTCTTTTCGGCAACGGCATCGTCTCGCCCAACTAAATTTTAGTTTGAAAATCAATGGCGACCCCGTCGGCCAAATTTTAGTTTGAAAATCGACGGGGGCCCCGTCGGCCCTCGATTTACAGGTAGTTGCAACTTGCAAGGCTGGTGGCTGAACGGAAGCCGGACGCTAGCAACGAACTTGTTTGTCAGAACTGCTTAAATAATCACCAAACTTTTTTGTCTTATCCGCTCACGAAGCTTTGCGACTAATACATAGTTAAAACAAAAAAAAAAAAAAAAAAGGCCGGCGGGCTCGGAACTGAGGAGAGAACCGACGCTAGACCTGAAGCGGCATCATTGAACGAACCTTAACGACGGAATTTTTTTTGTCTCTGTGTATTTCGTAGAGCTTCGATTCTTGACTGGCGCAAAAACAGTCATGGCGGAACGGACATGTGAAAAAGCGCCAATCCAAAAAAGAAAAAATCAACTAGCAGATAAAATACGGAATGCCACGTTTTACACGTTTGTATTCCGCTCAGCCTTACAGCGCGACGAGGTACATAGCAGTAAGAGACGTCGGTGCACGACCGCTGGACAAGTCAACGATCACCACCCACAAGGAGACGAGGAGGGGATAATAATCGAAGCATTTGAAGCATTTGGGCAGTGCATGCACGGCCACGCAGGCACACATGGGGAATAACTGGATCGGGCATGTATGGAGCACAGGAATGCGAGGTTGAATCTAGCCCAGTCATAACTGGTAGGCAGCGTGATTCCGCCTTGATCACATGCCAACTTGTATTCACAGGCCTGTCAGGCTCATCTGCGCCTCCCTGATGTGTGTGTTGTCGAGGACGCGTAACAAGTCCACGACGATGAGAACTCTGGGTGGTGCAGGCCACGCACGGCCCAACTGGGATACCTAGATTGCGCGAGTGAGCAGCAGCGAAAACACGTACATGCGGGCTGACGTTGCGCGTGCATCCATCTACGACTTGCGCACGCTTCGAGGCATGGTTGCGTAGATGGCTAGGCTGCTTGAAAAGGGCGTGACTGAAACTGTTGCCAGAATGACTCGAAACGAAATTTGGCCAATGCAGATTGCGAAATTTGAGCATGACTCCCCAGCATACTGGTAAGCACTTCCAGTCAAGTTGAAGAACTTAATAAATCTTGGCGGGAACTAGACGGACATTGGTTTCTAATCCGGTGGATGGCTTATCAATCGACCAATCTACATACTAGAGCAACTTTAAAAAAAAAAAAAAACATGGCGAGCAGCGTTACAGTGTTTCGCAAAGCGGTGTTGTGGTGTGCTTTTGGAGTCATTACTGGTAAAACGTAGGAGCTAATAAGTTAGCGTTGGGCAACAAGTTAGTGAGAGATTCCTCAGCAGGATGAGACAGATGAGACATGAATAGTGCGCGAATGCGAGATGCGCAATGCTCCGAGTTAATTTGTGGAGGATTGTTGGTACAATTTCGCTGGGAGGTTCTTTTGAACCCCAAAACGGGTGTTGACAGAACATCGATTGGGGAAAAAGGAGTCATAGGCTTGATATGTCTTGTGGTGTCGTGTCATTTGTCGTCTCCGACCAGAGTCCGAAGGGGGCTATGCGCGCCCTGTAACGGCGGTGTTGTAGGTACCTACCTACTGACTGGTACGCCGTTGCTAGGGCGCTGCAGGCTGCTGCTTCAGTCCGGGGTTGTAGGTAGAGGTACAGGCGGCCCACCCAAACACCGAGTAAAAAAACGAGAAAGCTTCTCGGGGCCGACTCTCTCTCTCGCTCACTGCTACCGTCCATCTGTCAGCGGCCCGCCGGGGATTGCTAATGTCCATGGCCTAGTACTGGTAATCAACTCAAAGCTCCACCCTCCTGTCTGATGGTCTGATTTATGATTTGTGCCCAGTGGTAAGTCAGTGAGTGGGTGGATCCCTGGATTTCCTTATGCTCGGGTCCGCGTTCGCCAAACTCCGCCCCAGCGCCGCGGGCTTGTTTTTTTTTTTTTTCCTTCGTTCCCTGGTCACCTTGAAGGCTCGCTGCCCGGCTCTAGCGCGCCCCCCGGCAATACGGACCTTGCTTGACCAAGATCCCCCCAAGACGGACGAGATTAAAAGAATCCCGATGCCCACACCTCTTTCCGACCTTTTGTTTCCCATCCATATTCAGCCTCGACTACCTACGAACCATACCAGGAATTCCCAGTATCGAGCCATCCCATCCATTCGAGATCGAGACCGCTTTCGACAAAAGCCACATCAGTCAAAACGTCTACCGCAACGGCACCTCTACCACACCAACCCCTGCCTAAACCCACTAGCGACCCGCAGCTGGGCCTGACTCACCATTTAAGAAAAAAAGGCACCACCATCAAGGGAACAAGGAAGAGGAGAAGAAGAGAATAATTCACCATTCATATATAGTGTTTCATATTTCCACTTCTTCTCTTCTCTCAACATGTCTACCACCGCTACTCTTCAATCAACTCCCATCAACAGCAAGCCCATCGCTGCTGCCACCAAAGCCACCACACACTCTCGCCAGCCCTTTGCCGCTCCCTCGCGCAAAACCATGTCCGTCACTCAGACCTACTACCTGGCACACAAGGCCCGCGCCAAGCTCTCGCGCGAGGCTGCCCAGTCCGATCACGACCTGCGTCTGCTTGTCGGCCACGCCAACCTCCTCGACTCCCTCATGATTGAGCTCGCCGCGGCCGAGCGCGAGCAGGAGCGCTGGTTCAACCAGTCGGTCCGCAACACCACAACTGCCAAGTCTTCTGAGAAGCGCCACATTCAGTGGGCGGACCGCATCGCCGAAGAGGCCGTCGAGGAGGAGGAGTACGAGGCGGCTTCGTCCGACTCGGACTCTGATTCCGACTTTGACTACGCTGAGGAGCGTGCCAAGATGGCAACGGTCCCGACCGTCACTGTCGAGCAGGTCGACGCGGAAGAGGACGACGAGGAGGATTATGCACAGCTCGAGCTTGTCCGCACGCCCTCGCACACCAACTCCCCGCATGACGACTCGGACTACGAGTCCACGCCGCCCTCGCCCGCCGAGGCACATCTGCCTCAAGCCGCCCACGCCCAGGAGGAAGAAGAGTACTACAGCCGCCGCAACGCAGCCGGCCTGGTGTCCACCATCATGGTGTACTAGACCGATGACAACTTTTTGACGACGACTACCTACTACACTCCCTTTCTTCTGAGCGATTAGCGAAACTTGTTGCAACATTTTTTGACATTTGTATGGCGTTCTACAAAAAAACATATTCGATACCATGGGGAGGACAAATCATTATACATGAAACATTTCTGGGGCGTTTTGATTTATTCATTGGGATACAGAGCATACAACACTCTATCTATCTGTAAACGACATTGGTTTGATTGGATATTCACGCAACAGTGACCGCTCCCGTCAAAGGCGGTAAGAGTGGCACTGCCTGCTGCAACAGCACGAGCTTGCCCGCAACGGCTTCCTCGGACAGCAAAGATTGCAAGAAATACGTTTTAGATTATCAAGAATAGTACAAGATCATCATCATTTTCTACAAGAACAAATTTGCTTCGTCTTGTGGTGACTGCAAACAATCCCCCCGACAACAAACAGCCTCTTGATCGAGCAGCTGAGCGTCGGCTGTGAGTCAAGCCTCCAAAGCCTTACCATGCACGGCTCTCAGACTGCCCGCCCGCCCGCCCGGGTCGGAATGTCTACCTATGACCCACCACGCCCTGCATGTACATAAGAACAGGACAAGTCCCATGATTCATCCTCAATGTGCGGTCTGTATTTTATCCCCTTTTCCTTCCCTTCTCAAGACCATCCGTTATTGTAATCTGCCGCCATGACTCTTTCATGAATCGCCCCTCTTGTCTAATTTTTCATGTCCTTTTTTCGTCTCCTCTGTCATGCTCTCCTTTTTTTTTTCGGAACAAAAAGACGATGGGCCCCGCTTATTCCGGAAAATAGACAAAATAAGAATATAATAAACCCGATCCACCTTATCCACTTGGAGCTCAGAAAATTTGATACCCAAGCAAGACTAGCGCGTCTGTGCCTCATGCATGTGAACGTCTGGCACTGTTTTTCCGTGTCTGGCCTCCAATCGCCGTCTTCCATTGTACACACGCCAAGAAATATGGTCGTTTTTTCCTTGCTTAATCTGATCACATCAGCAGCGACCTAGGTTTGTCAGCCTACCAACGCTCACGAAATGTGGGTCCCGTCACCGACAACTTGAATTGCGTGCACGGCCGCGTGATCGACGTAGCCGTTTTACCTGGCTAATTGTTACACAATTTATGTGTCTATATCATTTTTTCAAATCTTTTTAGCATCTCTCTCCAGATTACAAAGATTACAAAGATTACAAAGATTACAATTGTTGCCCGACTCCTTCTCCCAACTGGGGCACCTTGTCATGATCCCTGGCAATAGGCAAGGAAAACCTGGCGGGCCAACCCCGAGCTCATCTCTTGCATGGGGCCAAAGAAGTCCAAAATCCCTGCATCACATCCGCAATATTATCGGCTACCGGCACAACATGTCGTCGCCGTGAGACTGACCGCAACATGGTGAAAATAGCCAACTCCTCTTTTTTTTCGCTTCCTCGCATCTCGTCACATTGGACAAGAGATTTTCTGCTGATAATTCCTGGCCCTGGTAATAACAACAAAATGATAATACCAGGCTGCTACGCCGTACGGGCAATCTTGGCCGGAATCTAGATGCCGTATCTTGGAGGGGTTGTGGTTGTGTAGATGCCCTCTAGACACCTTGGCACCTTGGCACCCAATAAGTCTTTCTTTTAAACTTTGGCTCGTGAAACGTGCCCTGCACCCAATCAACAGCCCTCATCGCCTCATGTCGAATCTCAGCAAAAGTCCCCACCACAGGCCTGACGTCGTTGGCTGCTCGCTTTGATGCTTCTGCACGCGTCCAGCGCGTTCCATCCAGAGTCACCATCATCTGCCGCGCCGACGGGGGTTCTGCTGGTGCCTTGACCCCCGGCGCCGGCGCGCGTCCGGCTAATTGGTTCTCGCATTCGCCACCTTTGCATCGTGGAACTCGTGAGCCTGTCCTCTTTTCCTCCCTCGCGTTCCCTTCGGGCCCTGGGCCCTGGGAGGAGTTCAGGCATCAGGCCCAAAACCCAGCCACAACCGAGTCTGTAGCCAAGCCCGACCCTGTCTATCTGATAAAGTACAGGTTGCAAGCCTGAAAGCCCAAAGGCGCCGACACCGACACGGCCAGTGCACGTAATCCTCCGGCTCCTATATCCGTCCTTGCGTGCGTGTCGACAACCGGACAACGGGCGGGGACTCTCGAGAATCCGGCCTACGTATGTGCATCACGTCTACCATGATTAATACATAGACAGGCGTAATCAGATAGGGAGTGGCCGTGGCCAATGATTGGCGCACTCAAGTCTATACCTTCTACCCAGCCAGAGTCGTGACACGAACTTATCTACCACTTGGCCAAATCTCTGAGCCGGGTTGCTGGGCCCGTATCATCTTAACATCATGAATGGGTGGCAAGTCATTCAACCCGACAGATACCGACCCCTCAATCTCCCGATGAGGGACTGTCCAAACCCGGAGCTTAAGGCGCTCTCCCGCCCCGAACTCCACCACCTCTGCGCGGCCAGGTCCGGCCACGGAGACTTCGTAATATACCACGAACGATTCCACCATACTGACGCAACACTCACGTGTAGCTGCGGCAGACGGAAGTCCCCAGGACACATCTTCTTGTATAAGAAGATAAGACGAATGACAGCGCCCCCCTGGTTTGGTCAGCGCCAGTACGTTAACAGTACTATGGGCGCGGGTTAGTCTAAGTTTGCTATGATTATCTAGAAGACCTCGTTTTTTTGACGAGATCTGTCCGAGATAGTTGTTGCGCTCCTTCTCACGTCATTCCCCCTGTCCAGGCTGTAGGCCCCCGAGAGGTCAAAAATATCAAGCCCAACGATTAGCCAGCGAAAGCCACAAGAGACCTGTTAGATGGGCTATATAGCCCCTGCAGGCGCCCTTTGCCCTTTTCAGGGATTCCCCTGGCGTTAAATAGTAATACAAATACAAAATACAAATACATCTTTGACATCATGTTCCCCTGATGAGATGCAGGGTTCATGTCGCCCCGTCCCAGCGATAATGATGGCACAGGCACGCAGTTGGCAGGAGCGCCGTTGATGTAATACAAGGAAACAAGTCATCGAGCCCAATCGTGCATGATATCATGTTCGCATCAGCCTCTGCGCCTCACGACTGGCCGCCATTGCGCATCGATGAACATGCAACCCCGCCACACTCAAAAATCCCGGATCGCTGCTTGATGACGACACCTCCAAACGGCAGCGAGACCCCTGGATGCTCAACGGAATCCTCATTTTGTTTCCCTACCCAATTCATGGTAGTTGGCGGCCCAAGATCTTGGCCGCGGCAGTGTTTGTGCCCTGGTGATATTGTAGCTGCAATGCAGTCGAAGGATCAACGTCCTAGACATATGCCAATGCTCTGCGTCCGCCTAGTATGATGAAGTCCCTGGCGGTGCTCATCCAGCCACCAACTCGGCCAAGGGAATCGCCGGCTTTCAGCGACCACGCTCGAACAAGTGTGTTACTTAATCTGACGGGACCTCTATCCGTCTTCTCGGCTTCGGGGATTACCAACGAGGCGGCGCAGAGATGCGGCTTTGAAGGTTCTAGCGGCGGACCTCCGCACCTGGGTTGTCATCGCCTAATTCCGCAGATCCCCGAGCTTCTGGAAGCTCCGCAAAAAAAAACTCACTGCAACCTGGCATCCATCTCCTTCTCCGATACAGCTTTTATCGGGGAAAAAAAAAAAAAAGAATCCGACACCAACACGCGACTAGTTTTCTCCGCACCCACCGCTTCGAATTACTATCGGTGTTACCAGTTCTCGCTGGCCATGCCTCCGCTCGCGCGTCGCGCGTTCCTGCGGCGGCCTACCGCCTCCAACGCTGGCGTCTGCCGCTCCTGTCGCCGACGACTGGCCACCACGACGACGGCCTCCTCGGCGCCGCCCAGGCCGCCCGCCGCGGGCCTGGCCAAGCTCTCGTCTCGACGCGTCCTCGCCGTGGCCGGGGCCGACGCCACCAAGTTCCTGCAGGGCATCGTCACGCAAAACGTTGCCGCCGCTGCACCAGGAAATGGCCGCCATCAGCAAGCAGCGACGACGACGACGACGACGACGACGACGACGATGCCGCCGGAGCCACGCATCGAAGGATTCTACGCCGGCTTTCTCAACGCCACGGGCCGCGTCATGCACGACACCTTTATATACCCCTTTCGCGGCGGCGGTAGCCTCGGCGGCGACGACGGCTTCCTCGTCGAGGCCGACGCCTCGCAGACGGCCCGCCTGGAAAAGTACATTAAGCGCTACAAGCTGCGCGCCAAGGTCAGCGTGCGCGGCCTGCCCCCTGACGAAGTATCCGTCTGGCAGGCCTGGGATGACAGCGGCGGCATCATCATCGACACGCTGAGCCTGCCGTCCGGCGCCGACAGCCGCGTCATCACGCTGCGCGACCCCCGCGCGCCGGCCATGGGCCACCGCATCCTGCAGCTCGGCGGCGGTACGCCGGACATTGTCGGCGTGGAGCGCGCGTCCGAGGACGCCTACACGATCAGGCGGTACCTGCAGGGCGTGCCCGAGGGCCAGGAGGAGCTGCTGCGGGAGCAAGCGCTGCCGCTCGAGAGCAACATGGAGCACATGCACGGTGTTGACTTCCACAAGGGCTGCTACGTCGGCCAGGAGCTGACCATCCGCACCAAGCACCGCGGCGTCGTCCGCAAGCGCATCCTGCCGTGCATGGTGTACGACGCGGACCGGCCGGCGCCGCAGACGCTCGCGTACCAGCCTGATGGCGTGGCGTCGGTGGTGGGCGGGGCGGCCGCGGTGCCCGCCGAGACGAGCATCGGACGGTTCGAAAAGCGCGGACGCAGCGCGGGCAAGTGGCTCAGGGGCGTGGGCAACATCGGCCTGGGGCTGTGCCGGCTCGAGATCATGACGGATGTGGTGTTGCCGGGCGAGCAGGCGGCCGCGACGTACAAGCCAGACGACGAGTTTGTGCTCGAGTGGGGAGGGGAGGATGATGTCAAGAGCAGCGTCAAGGTCAAGGCATTTGTGCCTGACTGGCTGCGCGCCAGCATGGAAGAGGGGCAGAAGAGGTAGATGACTGTGTACACCAGTGTTCTGTAAACTGTAAATTACTGCATACCATCTATAGAGACATGTCCAGCGCAATAACAAGCTCTTGCTCCCCGGCGTCTACCATAACCGCTCAGTGTTCTCTCTCTGGGTATCTCTGGGTTCCAAAACCCTCACATCTGCCGAAAATGAAATGTATCATCCGTTAGACTTGGGTGTTTGACGAGCTGTCTTGCTCGGTGGTATCATTGCTGTCATGACTGCTGGCGGCGGACAGTAGCCGAGCCGCACGCGACCACACCGTGGACGGACGATGGAACCTGGACCCAAACGAGTCTCTAAACTCGGCATAATGCTCTCTAAAAGTCTCCTGTTAGAACCAGCATCTCCTCTTGACACGACACAGGAGAGGCAACCTACGCTAGCAACTCAAGAGTGTCGGCGGATTGCATGATGAGCGAGTTTGGCTGCAGTGCTCCGGGCTCCTAGTAGTAGCGCGCTTGTCGCCACCCGCCTTCCAAAACCCATCGCCGAATGGCACTGCGTTGCAAACGTATCAGAAGAGAAGCGAAAGCGCAAAACGGCGGTAGTTAAGGGTCTGGTAATGCTCACTCTCCACCTGCCATCTCTTCGTCCTGTCTCATATGGGCTCGTCTTGCCACGGTCATACGAACTTCGGGGTGTAGCAGTCGGATATGTCGATACAGCTATTCATGTGCAGTATTTTTTAGTATTTTTCTTGCAAACCCGTGTAGAAGAAGGAGAGTAATCACGCCGGCATTGCTCATGAATGTCCTTCCGCACATTATGCCGTCAGCAGCGACGACAACATCGCAGACTCCCGTGTTGATGCTCGAAATGACGAAATTCTCGCCTCGAGGGATCGGACCTTGTATTGTTAGTAATGAAATAACTTGAAGAGCTCAGTTATTTAGTCTCTTACCGTGGTGATAGCCAAATTGCGAAGGGTTCTGAGCAGTCAGAACCTCAATGAGGAAAAAGTCAACTGCTGCGTCAAGCGACATTTTGACTCTCTTGATCTTGACAAAGGAAAAGCCCAACTTTGTGCGTTTGCAGTTTTGTTAGCACCCTGAAGACAATCTGAGCATCACATGACTTGCCATGCGGCGGCGAAGAAATTGATGCCGTTCTCAATTCCGTCGCTGGAGGTATCACTGCACTGCTGTTCACAATTATCAGGGTTTCTCATTGCTTAGAACATGATGTACAGTCGTAATAAGATTACCATGTAAAATTTGTAAGTATCCGCTTGTATTTGTGAGTATATGCCCATGCGATGCCGAGTCAATTCTCGACATGTTGTTGATTATCCTGAGAAGAGGCTTTGGTGTTTTGAATGCGACTCCACCCGCCAACTGCTCCTGCAGCTGTAATGCCTAATCAAGTGATCTCGAGGATCGTTCTTGCTACATTAAATCTCGAGGATCGTTCTTGCTACATTAAGCTCTATAATGGATAAAATTTCCCGAAGTAGTAACTTGGAATGGCCAGCACAAAAGTCGCACGGCCATGGTTGAACGGAAATGCATGGCCTCAACTGCAAGCCATAGTCAGCACGGCCAATCCGCCTCAGCCGCTCAATTACTGACATATTGTTTCAGTATCAAGTTGAAAGATGAGGGCAAGGCTGCGCAGAGCGACGCGCCCGTGCTTGGCAGCTGAGCCACGGCCAGCATCTCAGAATCACAGCCTTGCGCACGCTTGAGCAGTCGAGCCAAGGCTTTTGCAGCAGTGGTGCCTTTGAACCGTCGGCACAAAAGTGAGGCCTTGCTACAATGACGTAAAAAGCAACTCGTCTTCACCGCGGATATCTGTATCGGGTGCGCGCCGGCAGGAGAATCGCCAATGCGTCATGCACCTGACTAGTCCGCCTTGGGGGGGGCGCGGCCGCATTCCCACCGCGGAATTATGATTCGGAGCAGCGAGTCCAGCAGGGAGCACAGCATCGTTACTTTGCAACCCTTTATAGAACGCATCCTACGCCGTGCCGGATCGAACCAGCGAGGCTCCCTGTGGCACATCCCTGGGCTGTCTCCGGGCGTCGCATAAGCAAGGCATAACTTTGGAGCCACTGCCAAGTCAGGCAACGTCCGATGCAACGCTGAATCCAGCCTGATAATGTCAATTACTTTACAAATCTAAGCTTGCTTTTTGCCCACCATCCAGGTCAAAGGGTGGCAAGTACTAACTTGACGGACGGGTTACATAGGGCGCCGGCCGAGATCATCTGGAAGCTTGTAAACTGGGTCAAGACGCAAACACACAATTGTTCTTTGCGTCCTTTGAGCAAAAGGCAAAAGGGGGGGCTGCACAAATTCTGCATGATACATGCATACCCCTGACAGCAACCTGCAAGGTATTCATTCACACACACCTTGGGCGGAGATCGTCGAGGGCATCGGGGGTGGCGTGCTTGCGCCCCTTCAGCTTATTGGACGAGCGGTAGTGCACTACAAGTCTACAACGGTCCGTTCCTGACAGGGCACTGTCTTTCGAGGGCTATAATAGTCTCCGAAAGCAGGGATTGAGTCTGTGGCCTGGTGACTGTTGTCGTTTTAGTGCAAAGACGAATAATCTGAAATGAAGATATATAAGTGCAAGTGGTGAAGCGCTGTGCAGCCGAGGTGTTTACACTGGTGATGGTGGGCTAACTAACCTTTTGCGACGCTGCTTCTATGATCACATTGAATGAGGCTTTCCTTTGATAAACTTCACTAGTCAACTCTCTTGTATTTGAACACTCTTCTCCCGCGACGCCAATCTTCTGATTCACTCGTTGTACCTGCACACAAATATGCCATCTACCACTGAGCAGCCAACGCCTGACAAGGGCCCCAAGAAGCGAATCATTCTATGCTGTGACGGTACGTGGTTCGACAGCGACGATGGCTTCAACAAGGCAACGAGCAAAAACGACGCCACTGTGCAAGTGGCCTCCAACGTGACTCGCATCTCGCGCTGCTTCAAGCGCCGCTGCAGCGACGGCACTCTGCAAATCATCAACTATGAGTCGGGCGTGGGCACCGGCAGCAACACAATAGACACGCTCACCGGGGGTGCTTTTGGTCTAGGCTTAACACAGGTATGTATCGCCCGCTTAGGTCTGGCTTGGGAGAGTTGCGCCTTCTAATGTCTATGCCTACCCTACCCTGCGCAGCGTGTCCGTGAAGCGTACGCCTTTCTCTGCGCCAACTATGCGGACGGCGATGAGATAATACTCCTTGGATGGTCTCGCGGTGCCTTTACAGTACGGTCCGTCGCTGGAATTATTTGCAGGTTGGGATTGCTCACCCGAGAAGGCATGGACTTGTTTGTGCCCGTTTTCAAGGATATGCAGCATTGGAAGGACGCCGCGTATGAGGATCCGTTTCCCAAAACCCCCTTCCCCGACAAACCCAAAGGCGATGACGCCGCGGACGTTTACCGTCAAAGACTTGAGAAGATGGGCCTCACACGTGTCGACCAGGCGAGCGGTGAGCTCATCAAGGTCAAGGCCATCGGTGTTTGGGATACCGTGGGCAGCCTCGGCATCCCCAGAATCGGATGGCTAGACGCACTCGGCATTCGAGCCACAAATAACGAATAAGTTTTCCCGAAAACGCATCTCTGCTGGAGTAACCAGGCTGACCTTTTACTACGTTCAAGTGGCATGATACGGACCTCTCTGACCGCATTGAGCACGCCTTTCAGGCTTTGGCCCTAGACGAAAGCAGATCGCCATACTCACCCGCAGTATGGGAACGACGACCCGAGAACAGACTAACAACCGATCTGCGGCAAGTTTGGTTTCCCGGAACACACGGAAACTGCGGGGGCGGAGTTGAAGATGTCGGCATGGCGAACATCACACTGACTTGTAAGTCAAACCCCTCCGCGACACTTGTCTCCCACACTAACAGGCACACAGGGATGATGGATCAGATGGCCTCGGTCGGTGTAGAATTCTTCGCACCGTCCGTTCTGCGCATGATTTCCCAGCAGCTCCGGCAGTACGAAATCAAGGCCGAGCAGGTCGCCGCCCGCACCCGCAAAGCACCGCCGCAATGGGCCGTCGGCGCCATCTTTGACGCCAACGCGCCCGTCCGGCCCTGGTCCATGGGCGCGCTACAGAAGCCCTCGAGCGCCATCGACTGGATCACCGGCAGGACCGCGCGCACGCCGGGTCAGTACCGCCGAATCGACCCGGCCACGGGCGACAGCCGGCACGGGCCGTTCCTGCTCGACACCAACGAGCGCATCCACAGCTCCGCGCGCGTCCGCCTCGCGTGCCGCGGCCTTGGATTAAACGACGTCGGGGCCTGGACGGCGCCGACGCTGGCTGCTTGGCGGCTGCGCCGGACGACGAGGAGGTTCGCGGATCCCGTCCCGCGCGATCCGCTCTGGGACCCGGCCAACCACGAAAAGGTCCCGGCGCCGGCGGCGGAAGAATGGGGCCGCAAGCCTAATGAAGAAGATGGCGAGCGCTGGATATGGGAGTATGCGGGCCCAGAGGAGCAGGCGCCGACCGATAAGAGGCAGAGGGTGCTTGTGGAGGAGCCGCTGGGCCCGTACGAGCGGTTCCTGCTTAACCAGGTGGGCGGCAATCCCAACGTGTATGTTTTCGCAGAGGAAAAGGAGATGCGCGACAGCATGTTGCGGAATAAGGGACGCGAGCAAGATTCGGAGACGGAAACGGACATGCCGGCGGCACCATGATACACCACCCAGCGGGAGGCAAGCAGCTTTTGGCCCCCAGACGATATACCCATCTGTTGTATTGTGTTTGCGGTCATTCTTTTCTTTTTTTTTTCTTTCTCTTCTGTTGGTATTCATGACAGGAACTGATAGCTAGAGACTGGCCGGTCTCACTTGGCTGCCCCTTGATTGAACGGATTCCTGCTTGTGTGCACCTGTGGCCGAGACGAGATATGCTATAGAATGTCGACGTCGTACCAATAACGGTACAGACATCTAGAGCAAAATTAGTGTTCAATTGTTACTGTACAAGACTTTATAGACACAGCTTGTATTAGCTGCATGATTTCGAGGAGCAAGGCTAGCAGCGATGAACAAGTCGTCCCCGGACGTAGACTCGGTCTATGTTTCGATCATCGCCTGTCATGATGAATTTCTCTAGCATCGTTCGCAAAGTATCGTCTTGCTCCAGTGGTGCGTTGATGCCGCCCCTTGCGTCAGTCATATCAACCAGGAGCGCGTCAAACTGTTTCCCAACTTGAAAGTCGCCAATCTCATTGCCAAAACCGACAACGTGAGCACCACCAATCGTAGCCATGTGAAATGCCTCCTCCATCGTGACCGCAGAACCGCCATCACGCGCATCGAGAAAATCACGAGCAAACGAGTTGACCAAAGAATGGCGCATAGCATTGAGCATGGAAATAGAGTAGCCGCCGCCAGAGTCCGTGCCCAGACCGACTTTCATGCCGCGGTTCAAAAAGTCCTTGATGGGCGCAGCCATGAAGCCTCCGCCAACCGTCATGTTGGAGGTTGGGCAGTGCGCGACGCCGCATTTGAGATGCTGCAACCTTTGCGTCTCGTAGGGTGTCATGATGGTGCAGTGGGCAAGGATGGAGCGTTCATTGAGGAGCTTGAACTTTTCGTACAGGTCGGCCTCATTGGTAAACTGCGGGAACAAGGACATGGTAAAGTTCTTTTCTTGCTCGGACTCGTCGAAATGCGTCTGAATGGCCATTGTTGGGTTCTCCTGAGCGATCTCTCCGAGGCCTTGGAGCAGAGCCTCGTCGCAGCATATAGCGAAGCGCGGCGTCAGGACGTGCCGGAGGAGCTCGCCTTTGGGGTCGAGGTTCTTGATGTATCGTATGCAGTCGCGCGTCACTTGAAGCGACTCCTCGACGCTAGCATCAACGTAGAAATCTGGAGCGTTGCGAGCCATGTTGCACTTTCCCACCAGCGCACGCTGGCCCTTTTCCAAGCACACATCTGCGAGAATCCTAGTAGCCTCACCATGAAGTGAACCGTAGTAGCTCGCAGTGGTGACGCCTTGACGGAGCATGCCCTCAACGACCATGGGGTACACTCTTCTCGCGTGACCAGGGTCTTTGAAGAGTGACTCGTTGTGAAAAGCAACTTGATTGAGCCATTCGAGGATATGGAGACCTTGGCCCTGCCCGCGATGGAGCCACTGCGGTGCATGGTTGTGCGTATCGACGAAGCCCGGCATGATGAACTGTCCCTTGTTCAACTCGGTCACGATAATTTCGGAAGCATTAAGCGCCTTGATTCTCTCGGAGACTGTATCACGCTGCACGCTTGCTTCGAGAACAGCGATTGAGCCGCGGTCGTCGACCATTAGCAAGGCATTCTCGAGAATGGCAATTTCTCTCATATTTTTGGAGTGAATAACGGTGCCATAAAAGGCCTGACTCAAATTGTATGCTGGCATTCTGAAATGTTCGATTTTCTATGCATGTCATGATCAAAACTAGGCTGCGATGGTTATAAGAGGAGGTGGTGTAAGAGGAGGTACCTATGATCTGGAGTGGGGTAGCACATCTTGCCGTATGTGGCCGCAGTGCTACGTTCGAGAGCCTTGTTTCTGGGGCATGACTCAATTTGTACTATCGCTTGAAACGAATAAAAGATTATTCGCAAATTTGACAGATATCTTTGCAGAAAATCACAAAGCCGCTCCAACACTTGCGTGTTGAAGATGAGATGGCGCAGTGGAGCTGCTGCCTGGACGGTGGCGCCCAAGGCCCCTGCAGATTCGCAGATTGCTTCAGCGAAACGGAGTCACGTGCAGGCAGCTACAAGGTCAGCGTTTGCGGCATCCAGCATTGGTTCGACTCAACATCCACGACGCAAGAGACAGATCTGCACCGTAACTCATACACGGTGCTGCGGGAGGTCTGTATGGGGTTATTTAGGAGCTTTGTTGGGCCTGCACTCGAAATCGTTACTCCTGCCGGCTTACCTATCTGAAGAGTTTTCCATTGCCGAATTATGAGCGACGACAACAAAGATGCGCTGCGGTTTGCAGCCGAGTACGCCGAAAAGAATGTCGACTTATACGACCTCCTCGGTGTAGATGCCCTCACGTCCAAAGATGACATTCGCCGCGCCTGGCGCAAGCGCTCCCTCGCATACCACCCCGACAAGGCCGGCGACAAGTTTGACCCGGGCAAGTGGGAGCTCTTTGAGCGCGCGCGCGACATTCTCTCCGACGACAATGCCCGCGCCACGTACGATGCGGCCATGAAGGCCAAGCTGCTGCGGAAGCAGGAGCGCGCGGCCATGGACAAGGAGAGCAAGCGCTTCGCTGACGACCTCGAGGCCGCAGAGAATGCCGCGCGCCAGCAGCAGCAGGCCAAGCAGCAAAAGGACACAGAAATGCTGCAAAGGGAGCGTGAGAGGCTGGCGGAGCTGCAGCGCATGCGGGACGAGGAGAATTCTCGGCAGGCGGCTGCGGCGCAGGAGATGGACGACATGGCGGAGGCGCGCCGCCGCCTCAAGGAGAGGAAGGAGGAAAAGGCGAAGCGCAAGGAGGCCAAAGAGCGGATGAAGTCTGGCTCTCTGTATAACAAGCAGGAAAAGGGTCCCGCGAATGGTGCTGTTGATGTACCGGGAGACTTTGCCGTTGAGATAGATGGCCAACGGAAAATGTACTGGGAACTCGTCTGCGAGAAGCTCAGAGCTCGACAGGCACTGACCGACATGAATCAAAGGAGAAATGGACCAGACATGCAGGATGACATTATGCAAGGTCTAGAGCAAACCATGTCTACGGCCAAGCAGCGGATACATGACGCAGAACTCGCATATCAGCGCGAAATCGGAACATCTTGAGATACCTTTCGGTTCTTTTCTCGAAAACAAGGAAACGACTACTAGCTACTCGGTCTCGAGTTTCAACACACGGACGGCGTTTAACCCCATGATGGCAGCGGCGGCGCCAGAGCCCTGTCCAACGGCTTCGTTGACGGCCTGGGCATTCAGTCGGGAGCTATCCCAAGGACCCTGTTCGTCCTCTTCAATTGGTGGGAAGAATGGATGATCGGTGCCAAACATGAGTCTATCTGCCCCACTGGATGCAATCGCGGCCTGGAGCCCAACTTGGGAGTAAATGACGGCATCGAGATATATCTGCTCCTTGAGCACAGTCCAGATTGTGCGGCGGTCCTTGGGAACCTTGCCTGTTTTGACCAGGTGTCCGTCATGGATAATGCAGCTCTCAATGCGGCCGGCGAGAAACGGCAGTGTGCCGCCGCTGTGAGCCAGGAGCATTTGGAGGTTGTACACCTGGTCAAACACGCCAGCCATGTACATGCGAGCCACAGCAATCGTGGTCTCCATGGGAAAACCAAGTGCCAGAGGAAGAACGTGACCATATTCCTCGCCACGGGGTCCGTACACTTCATTGGGCAGGCCGTAATGCGGATGCAGAAAGACGAGCAGATTGGCATCGGCCACGGCCTTGAAAATAGGCAAAAGATTGGGGTCATCCAGACCCTTGCCAAGACCAGAGGTGCCCAGGATGATACCGCGGCAGTATTTGAGGTTCCTGACATGCTCGATGGAGGCCTTGATGGCGTCTACGGGGGCGCTCAGCGGAAGGGCGGCAAAGAAGAAGAGGCGACCGACGTGCTGCGTGCACATGTGTGAAAATTCCGCATTGACAGATTCAGCGATGGCTGCCGCCTCGGACGGATCCAAGAAATCAAACCACGGGTTGGCGAGGGAGATGACGGAGACGTTGATGCCGTTGGTGTCCATGAAGTGCATCTTTTGGGCCAGCGAGGCAAAGTGCGTGCTCAGCGGCCGGCCAGGAAGCTTGGCGGTGGGGTCCTTGAGGGCGGCATCGAGGGAGTCGAGCTCAGAGGACAGGAGAATGAGGCGCGGCTCGTCGGCGTGGGGAAACTTTCTGACGAGCGGGATGGTGGCACGCTTCTCGAGCATGGCGATGTAGGAGGGCGGGTACATGTGAGTGTGGATGTCTACGACGGGGTTTGGGGCCGCCATGGCGACTATCGAGGATTGGTGCGACGTTGTTTCTGACTGAAGGAAACCTGGATCGGAGGCTCGAGAGAAAAGGATTTGTGAGTAGTACATGTAGAAAGGAGCAAATTTCATGGTGGTGGTGGTGGTGGTGGTGGTGGTGGTGATGTGATGGTGAACGAGGCGTTCCCCCCACTCGTTGATCGCCGAGATACGGTGGAGGTACTGGACGAGTCTATCAGCAATGGGGGCTATATGGAGCTACTTGAGTCTTTGAAGATGTTTATCACTGAAGAAGCGTCTTTTCCCCCGCCTCCTCTTTTTACCAAAAAAGGATGCAAACCACAATTTCGCAAAACGTCCAGCATCAATGTGTGAGACTATCGCCACTAGCATGCAGAGCCAAGTTGTCTTGCAGGTACTTGTGATGCCAAGAACCAAAAGTTCGGCCACGAATCCTGTCGGCCATGTCCGACGCTGCCGCAGTCAAGAGTGTGTTTGCCCGTTGTCGTATTAACTGCTGCGAAGAAGCTCGTCACTACCCAGATATGTACCTATAGATTTTGGTGTTGATTACCCCTCCCCTCCTCCGGGGAGAGGGCTGCTATTTTGACAGCAGAATCTGGTCAATTAACAAAAAGGGTGGGGCTAGTACTAGGCTAGTATAAACCCTTATAAGGTTACTACTAATTTTTATAGGGAGTTTGTGAGGTTGTAGTGAGAAGAGTGCTTGTATTCAGCTATGTGCGAAGGTGGGTTGCCTATGGTTGTAGGAATTATCGCTGCCCCGTCGATGCTTGGTCGCATCGACGACGCGACTAAGTACTTGTGTGCTCCCCACGTGACTGAGCCCTGTGTCTGTGCTCGTGCCCTACGTCCCCGCCACGAGCTACCTGTGCTCTCGGTGCCTCTTCCTTGCTGTGCGCCGTCTGGGCCCTGACAGAGTTATACTAAGGTCTAAGATTAATAAGTAACTAGTATTTACTTATATGAGGCTAGAATTAATAATTACCTCGTGATAAAGCTAGCGGCTAGAATTAATAATTACCTCGTGATGAAGCTAGCGGCTAGAATTAATAATTGCCTTATAATAAAGCTAGCGGCGACGAGGCTAGCTATGAAGACGGCGGCGGTAGCTATATTAACTCATTAGGCGTCACTTAAGCCCCTGAATTTATTACTTAAGCCCCTAAATTTATAATAGCATCGCCTATTTTATCACCTATTATATCGCCTGCATTATCTGTATCGTCTATATTATCTATATTGTCTATATCGTCTATATTATCTGTATTGTCTATATTGTCTATAGCTGCCTTAGAGGCTCCGTGCCGCCTGCCTTAAGGCGCTGTTAAGGTTGTTGTTATTAAAGGTGCGCGATAAGGCTTGAGAAGAGGACGACTTTGGGCTCTTAGTGGTTAGCGGGGCAGCTAGGAGTTCTGATTGGCTAGAAATTTTTAGTGCACACTAGCGCGACGCTAGCGGAAATGGGCCCACTTCTTTTGTTAATTGACTAGATTCTGCTGTCAAAATAGCAGCCCTCCTCCGGGGAGGCTTTTTGGTGGGTTCGGACGGATTGCCCTCCAGTGGATTGGCTGCCCTCAAGCCAGCCCCCCCTCCAGCAAGCCAGTGAGGTGCGTGGGATTGGATATCTTGGTACAGCCCAGCACTCAATTTTGTTATCGCGGGGTGACATCAACGAGTTCCCTGACCGTTCCTATTCTGGCCAGGTAGCTTGATAGCTGAAGGATGGTGGCTGGTGAAGCCCATCTGCTACTACATCGCAGCTGGAATTACCATGCAACAAACACCATGATAAAAAACTTGCACTGACCCGTCAGTTTACTCTAATAAAAATCCCTTGTTTATAATTTTACCGTTCAATTCAATCTCATCATGAGCGCTGAGGCTGCCGTTCAGGACCAAGGGCTCGTCATCCCGGTAACCGTCGTCCCCCCCAAACACCGACCCCCCCCTCGTCGCCCCTCAAACTCACACACAAACCCCCCCGCCTTCCTCCGTAGCTCATTGACTTTTCCCTCTTCCTCCACGGCTCCCCCGCCGAGCGCGCCGCCACCGCCCGCGCCGTCCTACACGGCTTCCAGACCGCCGGCTTCGTCTATCTCGCGCGCCACGCCATCCCGCCCGCCGCCGTCGCCGCCGTCTTTGCGCGCTCCGCCGCCTTCTTCGCCCAGCCGCCCGCCGACAAGGACGCGCTTCGTCTAACCGACGCCGCCGCCAACCGCGGCTACTTGCGCCAGGGCCGCGAGAAGCTCGTCATTTCGTCGCCCGAGGACGGCCACGCTGCTGCTGCTGCTGCTGCTTCTTCGGCGGGGGCGGGGGCGGGGGCGGTGGTGATGGTGGACCTCAAGGAGAGCTTCGAGATTGGCCGCGAGCCGCATGAGCGCTTCCGGAACCATTGGCCGGCACAAGGCAAGGTGGATGGGTTCCGCGAGGAAATGATGGCCTTTTTCGAGACGTGCCAGGAGTTGCACGTGCAGGTCATGAGGGCCGTCGCCATGGGCCTCGAGCTCGACGAGACGCACTTTGACAGCTTCGTCGACTGCGCGGATAATACCCTCCGACTTCTCCATTACCCACAGGTCAAGGCGAATGTCTTTAAAGAGAATGTCGGCCAACTCCGCGCCGGCGAACACACTGTCAGATCGAACCGCCCCCTCTCAAAGTCATGTATAAGCTCCGAAACTAACACAAACAACACAAAAAACACAGGACTATGGCTCCGTCACGCTGCTCTTCCAGGATGACCGCGGCGGCCTGCAGGTTCGGTCGCCGTCGGGCAAGTTTGTCGACGCCACGCCCATCCCCGACACCATTGTCGTCAACGCCGGCGACCTCCTCGCCCGCTGGAGCAACGACACCATCAAGAGCACCATTCACCGCGTCGTCGAGCCCCCGCACGACGCCTCCTCCGTCGACGTCTACCCGCCGCGCTACAGCGTCGCTTACTTTTGTAACCCAAACGCCGACAAGCTGATCGAGGCCATGCCGGGGACGTACGCCGACGAGGCGGACAGAAAGTACGAGGGCATCACGAGTGGCGACTATCTCTTTCAGCGACTGGCTGCCACGTACTAGGCGGCAGGTTTCAATGTAAAGAAGTCGAGTGTAACTTGTCCAAAGTTTCTCTGCAGAATTCATATTTTTTCTTTTTTCAAATGACATACATATTCTTGCTCTCATTGCTGCGGCTTCATGTATCCCTGCTTCTGCAACCAGGCCGCCAAGGAAGCGCGTTCTCTCTCGCGAAAACGGCTCACGTTCAGGATGCCATCCTTGACCTTGTCCAGCGTCATCGCAAACCCATCCGTATTCTTGTCCGCGAAAAACGCCTCGATATCCTCCGCCTCTGCCACGTCGGTGCACGCCGAGAGGCACACGTCGAGCACGCGGCCGACGCCCTCGGACGTCCCCATCTTGGCCACCACCGCGTCCCAGTGCGTCTTGACGTGCTCCCACTGCAGACGGCGCGCCGGCCACTGCCTCGCCAGCATCATGATGGCCGGGCGCATCTCCGTCGGCCGCAGCACCCGCCCCGCGGGTGTCGCGCCGTAGCAAAATGGCAGAACGAGGCGGCACATCACGTCGGGATCCTGCACCATGCACATGGCCCGCACGAAGCGCATGCGGGATTCAATCGATAGCGACTGCTGCCACTGGTCAATTAGAGCTGGGACGACATCGGCGGGCGAGGCCTTGGCGCCGGCGCCCCATACAAGATATAGCAGTGAGGGATCAATGGTGAGCTTCTCCGGGTCTGCGGCGTATATCATGTTCTTCTGCCGAGCGGCCTCTTCGACGCTGGAGAATTTGTTAGAAACCGGCTCCCGAATGATTTAGGAAATGCTCCCGACGTACCCGGGGCTCTCGCAGAGGAATGCCGCTTCCAAGATGCTCCGTCGAAGCTCTGCCCGCAGATGCGACTCCCCTGCGGCCGGCTCCCAACCAAGATCCTGCACCATTCTGCCAATGACCGACCGTGTTAGGGCTTGGATGCCTGGGAAAATCTCCGCATCATCGTTGAAGCGTTGCCCGAGCCGCGAAAAGTCGCGCATCATCCTGAGCCATACTTGCGGGTTCGTCTCGTCGGCAAAAGCTTGCATGAACCCTAGCAGCGCCACCGACGACCCGGAGCCAGAGAATGCCAGCGCCGAAGCCGAATTGAGAATTGTAATCTTTTCTACGGCGGTCAGTTCGTCCTGCTTCTGGCCGAGTTTCGCCAGGTGGTCTTGAGGGTACTCGACGCGGTAGAAGCCCGTGCCAGAGCCGTTCAACAAGTACAGTTGGTCCGGAGCAGTCATGACCATTTTCTTGTCTGAAAGTGATAAATTTATAATCGGTGACTCCTTGTCAGCAAAGCTTCGGAGCCCAAGCGGAATCCACCAAACCGTCTCGTCTTCCTCCGCAGTCATGTCGTCGACGGCGAGAAAGCGAGACTGCCTCAGGGTCAGCTGGCCAGCCTCTTGTGTGACGGTCAGGACTGGATGTCCCGTCTTTTCAATCCACGGCTTGATGTTGGCGACAATGTCGTCGCCTGAGGCCTCGCCCAGAGCCCGCCAGAGATGCTCGGCCGTGGCGTTTCCGTGCCTGTTTTGCTTCAGGTAGCTGGACACGCCGGACAGGAACGTGTCCACGCCCATGTGGTTCGCCAGCATGTTGAGCACCGCGCAGCTCTTCTGGTAGCTGATCTGGTCAAATACTTGGTGCACGTTGCGCGCGTCTGGAACAGCTACCTGGATGGGGTGCGAGGACCGCATGGCATCCCGTATCAGAGCGCCCTCCATGCCCTCGCCCATGAATTGTTCCCAGATATTCCAGTCAGGATGCAGATGATGGACTGCGTAGTTGCCAGCCCAGGTTGCAAAGCCCTCGTTCAGCCAGAGCTCATCCCACCAGTCCATGGTGACCAGGTTGCCAAACCACTGATGAGCTACTTCGTGGGAAACAATGGATGATATCAGCTCCTTTTTGGTTGACGCGCTCGTCTTTTCGTCAAAGATTAACTATTGAACAAATGTTAGCTTGTAGACCTATGCTCAAAGGATGAGCGCTCACAATATTAGCTTTGCCGGTAATGAGGCCCCAGTTCTCCATGGCTCCGAAAGAAAACTCGGGAATGGCAACAAGGTCCATCTTTGCCAGCGGGTAATCGATGTCAAACGTCTTTGCAAAAAAGTCCATGACTTTGGCCGCCTCTTCTATCGCAAAGCGGCCTTGCTGCTCCAGGCCGGCCGTCGCGTAGAATCGCACAGGGATCTTGCTTCCGCGATACTCGTGGGCTGTCAAGGTTTCAATGTACTTGAGGTCGCCGACGGCCCAAGCGAGCAGGTAGGTGCTCATGACGGGCGTCGTCTCAAAGCTCACTCGCTTACGGCGCTCGGTGGTCTCTTCCGTCGCCGCGACCGGCATGTTGCTTACGGCCGTCTGGTCGGCTGGCAGCTCAATGTCGAGAGAAAAGGTGGCCTTCATGTTGGGCTCGTCGAAGCACGGGAATGCGCGGCGCGCGCCAATGGGCTGAAATTGCGTGCACACAATGCAAGGCGAGCCATTTTCGCCCCGCGCGACCGAGGCGGGTGGCTCGGAGAGCGCCTTGTATTGCGCGCGGTAAAATCCCATCGACTGTGCGTTGAGAATGCCCTCGT
Source organism: Beauveria scarabaeidicola (assembly GCA_037289395.1). Lineage (NCBI taxonomy): Eukaryota > Fungi > Ascomycota > Sordariomycetes > Hypocreales > Cordycipitaceae > Beauveria > Beauveria scarabaeidicola. The sequence goes on from JAEIJG010000541.1 coordinate 23,855, forward strand.
AGTTGATGACCAGTTTGTAGGGCGTGGCGACGAGAAGCTCTTGATTGAACGAGATTGTGACAGTGTCGTCATTTTGATAGCAGGCAGTCGACTGCAGAACCCGAGGCGCGTGGCTATTGCCGTCGTCAAGTTCTGATTTGATAATCAAGAGTTCCTCTGCATTCAGAACAATACTGCTTGTTGTTTGCGTGATTTCTAAATCAATGCTACAGAGAGGTTAGCGGTGCCGTCCGGTATAGATGGCATGGCCAGACTTGCCTGACGGTGCCTTGATACGTCCATGCTTGAAAGTCCAAGTCCTTCAGAGAGAGCTTGTAGTGAGATGGTTTATAATTTCGGGTAAGAGTAATTCTGTCTGCCATGCTGAAGGGGGGCATGTGATATTGAGACAGATGTACGAAAAGAGGAAGTTGATGCTGGTCAACATGTGTTCGCATTTTACCCCACCATATCCTATTGGACGGCCTGCATCGTATAAAGGGTTAAGGGTTAGCCACCAAAGGTGCTGCGCTGCAGTCTCGTGCGTGTTCTATTCATGATGATGATGATGATGGGTGTCCCTGTTCAGAGTTGCGGTGAGCTTTCCGTCCATCACCGGTTGACTGTTGACAACCGTCACGTTACCGCAACATGGCGTCCGTAGTGGCAATGGTGTGCAGAGGCGGGTTTGTCGAGTTTGAAATTGGGAAAAAATAAAGGGACTTTGGATACCGGCAATTTCAGGTTCAATGTAAATTTGCTCTTGGATCAATGGGCCAGGGTCGTGTATTCGTACGTTATCAAATGTCCTAATCTTTTGCTGGCAGGGTACAAAACGAACCCCCCTTCCCTCCCCAACTTATTATCTCGTGTCCCACCAAGCTCGACTCGACGCAACCCAAAATTTTAGCTCCAATTTCTTCCCTCATCGTCTCTCTCTCTCTTCCACAGCACCACCGTCATCGCATCCAATTCCCCCTCCCC
>JAEIJG010000542.1:0-24809 GCA_037289395.1 Beauveria scarabaeidicola
AATAATTTATCTATTATTAACCCCCCCCCCCCTCCCCCGGCCCTTCTTCCTCTCTTCCTCTCTCTCTGCCTCTCTACCTCTTCTTTCTTCCTCCCACACACACACACACACACACACACACGTACAAACAAGCCTCCAACAAGCCGCCGGCAGCCTCGCACGCCTCTAATAAGCCGCTAGCAGCCTCTATAGCAGGCCTTCTATCTAGCCACGTAGATCTATAGATTGGCTACCTGATAGAAGGCTGCTTGCAGAGGCTGCTGGTGGCTTGTTAGAGGCGTGCTGCAGAGGCTGCCGGCGGCTTGTTAGAGGCTTATTTATAGGAAGGCTGCGTTGACTGGTAGTTGACTGGCTGGTTGACTGGCAGTTGACTGGCTGGTTGACTGGCAGTTGACTGGCTGGTTGACTGGCAGTTGACTGGCTAGTTAACTAGCAGCTAGTAGCTGGTAACTAAAAGTAGAAAAAAAAAAAAAATATATATAGATCCACTCTAATATAATTTCCTTCCTAATATATCGTAGGGGAACTAATATATCTTAAATTTATATAAATAGGATATTAAGCTAGTTAGGATAACTAGCCTAGCTATAGCACACAGGGCATATCCACAACCCCCCCCCTCCCGCGTAAGTACTATACTAGCCACTATACCGGTCGCTATACTAGCCACTGTACCGGTCGCTATACCAGCCACTGTACCAGCTACTGTACCAGCCACTGTACCAGCTACTATAGGTACTGTACCAGCCACTATACTAGCTACTGTACCGGTCGCTATACTAGCTACTGTACCGGTCGCTGTACTAGCCACTGTACTAGCTACTATACTAGTCGCTGTACTACCTACGTAGGAGGGGGGGGGTTATAGATATACCCTATATACTATAGCTAGGCTAGTTATCCTAACTAGCTTAACATCTTATCTATATAAATTTAAGATATATTAGTTCCCTTATAATATATTAAGAAGGAAATTATATTAGAGTAGATCTACATATATTTTTCTTTTTTTTTTCTACTTTTAGTTACTAGCTACTAGCTGCCAGCTACTAGTCAACCAGCTAGTCAACTGCTAGTTAACCAGCCAGTCAACTGCCAGTCAACCAGCTAGTCAACTGCTAGTCAACCAGCCAGTCAACTGCCAGTACCAGCCAGTCAACGCAGCCTTCCTATAAACAAGCCTCTAACAAGCCGCCGGCAGCCTTTGCAGCACGCCTCTAACAAGCCACCAGCAGCCTCTGCAAGCAGCCTTCTATTAGGTAGCTAATCTACAGATCTACGTAGCTAGATAGAAGGCCTGCTGTAGAGGCTGCTGGCGGCTTATTAGAGGCGTGCGAGGCTGCCGGCGGCTTGTGTGTGTGTGTGTGTGTGTGTGTGTAAGAGGAAGAAAGAAGAGGTAGAGAGGCAGAGAGAGAGGAAGAGAGGAAGAAGGGCCGGGGGAGGGGGGGGGGGGGTTAATAATAGATAACTTATTAGCTAGCTAGCTAGCTAGCTAGCTAGCTTAATTCTTAATATCTATTAAAAAGCCTTAATATCCTATTAGTACTTCTATAATCCTATTAGAGGCTATATTTCCTATTAGGCCCACTTTTATTATATTAATAGCCTTTATTAGGTCATAGAGGGCATGTCTAGAAACCCCCCCCTCCCGCGTAGGTAGCTAGGTACTATACTAGTCGCTATACTGGTTATGTTTATAATAGCGGTTAATTATAAGGGTGTGGAGATAATACCCTCTCGGGGTGGCCCTAGCTAGAAAAAACGGGTCCTCGAAGCTGAAAAGTGGTTTTTTTGAATTTTGATAGAATTGTTCACTTCGTCGCCCGTAGGTTCTTCCACTGACGAATGATCATCGCGTCAGGCGGCGGCGGCGGCACTCGTCCCAGCCGTGTCTGGGGTCGTGATATGAAATCCCATTCTTCCAAACATCTAACATTGGCTCGGCAGTTCTGCTGCTCTCCACCTCATCGGATGACAGGTGAATATTCTGAAATCAGTGCTCGCAGTCGCTCGGAGAGTACACATTGAGTTCTAAAAGCAGGTCGCCCTTTCGCTCCCAACCACTCAGGATCTCCAGGAGCTCCGCAAATACCCATTCCACGGGATAACTGGCATCTGTACATATATTCCGCGCCTCGGAACAGAAGCTCGGCGTGTATCTTGGTAGTTCGACATGTAGACAAATGTGGCCAACTAGGATTCTTAACCCGGACTCCTTCGAAACGACACGACGAGAGTCGTCGAGACAGGGAGCGCGAAGCTCAAGTTTTTGAAAATTGACGGGCTCCAACGCCCTTTGCCACTCCTTGCAGACGGTCGCTAGGGAACCCCAGCCTGGGCTTTTCTGGCTGGTAGTGATGTCCAAGATGAGGCTTCGGATCTCGATAGAGAGGGTCTGCCACGACATGGTGCTGCGCTGCGCTGCGCTGCGCAGTGGCGTAATTATAATTTCTGAAAATTCTTGTTCGGGAAGGATCAGAAGGGTGCGCGGAGAATGTTGAGAATGCTGACTATTCTGGGGGGAAGGAAGCCTCGTGTTTTGCTCTGCAGGCCCAGCCTGATAGATCCAAGTAGAGGCGAAGCCTTGGTCAAGCCACAGAGAAACCACAGCATGTTCTCTATTCCACGCTTAGCAAACGAGGCTTGAATGAATTTCAATAATCAGGAAATATTATCAATTTATAACGTCACGTACATTCCAACCATTGCCCGTAGTTGGCGTCCTCTGTCTCCCACCTATGTACGTCCTGCTGGTGGCCGGCAAATCGCCGGTACACCGCTGTAGGTACCTGGCAGAGCCTGGAGTTTCCAACGACCAAGGCCATGGACAAAGCCCAATCAACAACCTCGACCAACCTTGACCAATTTTTCGCCGAGACGGCGCAAACTAACTTTGTGCTTCCACTTGACTCCGTCCAAACTTGCTGCATATTCCTGACCCTAGATTCTGCATCACGGCTTGATTTCGGCCTACCGCGACAAGCAACGAGGACCAGCGTGACAAACACAGGTCGACAGCTCGACGGTTGCCCAGTTCGATTTGCACTTGCGCGCCGCCAGTGTCAAAGTCCAAGAACGCATCTACCCCGGCCTCGAGGCTAAAGGGCAAACGCAATGTCGACGCGCCCACCTTCGCGCGTTGTCTTTGTTGGCAACATCCCATACGGTGCGTTTGGCGCAGCCGGCCAGGGTCGCTGTTGCCTCGCGACGCTCCATCTGGCCGGCCGGCCTCACACCCTCCCACTATTGGAACTGCAGCTAATCTGTCTCGCTTGCTCTTTTTCTGCAGGACTGTCCGAGGAACAAATCACCGACATCTTTAGCGACGCCGGCAAGGTCGAGCGTTTCCGCCTAGTCTACGACGCCGAGACAGGTCGCCCCAAGGGTTTCGGCTTTGCCGAATATCCAGACACAGGTACGACACAACACATCCCCAACGCATCTTCACGAGCCTCCATTTTTTTCACTCCTTGCGTCAATTTCTAACCTCTTCTTGTCTCTGTGACTTATTAGACTCTGCCTCCTCGGCCGTCCGAAACCTTAATGACCACGAAATCATGGGCCGCAAGCTCCGCGTCGACTTTTCCCACGAGCAAAAAGTCGCCGACGACGATTACACACCTGTCAGTTGAATCAACCCTTGTCCCAGCTACCTTTTCGAGATGAAACAAGAAGCAAAAAAGCTAATCAACATTGTGTGTACAGAACGCTACCACCACATTAAACGGAGCTTCACACATGGCCCAGCCGGCTTCGTCTCTGCCGCCGCTGCCCCCGGGCAAGGACATACCCCCGGGCCTGACCTGCACCGATGCCATCTCCCGCACGCTCAACACGCTCCCGCCCGCGCAGCTCCTCGATATTCTCACGCAGATGAAGGCACTGGCCTCGTCGGATCCCCAACGCGCAGTCGAGCTCCTGCAGCAGGCGCCGCAGCTCTCATACGCCGTCTTTCAGGCTCTGCTGCTCATGGGTCTTGTGTCGCCCGAGGCCATCCAGTCCGTCGTCGAGCCAGGCGGCGCGCCGTCCGCGCCTCCTGCGCAGCAAGCCCCCGTGGGCTACGGCCCGGTGCCCGGCTACCCGCAGGTGGCCGCGACCAACACGCCGCCGGTAGGTGGTGCCGGCATGCCGTTTGCCGCGCCTGTTGCCGCCGCCGGGCAGGATACAGAAGGTCTTATGCGCGCGTTGATGGAGCTCCCGCAGGCGCAGATTGATATGCTGCCCGAATCGGAACGGCAACAGGTCATGGCTCTTCGCTCAGCGTTTGTCGGTCAAGGAAGACGATGATTTTGTGTAGCATTTGCAGAATGAGAAACCATTCTGGGAAAGAAAAAGGTCATGAATTCATGGTGTTTGGCGTTTCGAATGCTGGCAACCAGGGGGGGGGGACTTTCAAAACGCTCGGCAGATTGCGGTCCCTCTTGAGAGAGGTGGCGTTTTTCTCCTGGATACAGAATTAGCCCGAGAAATTAGAGAATAGCTGCTAATGAACTGCTTTCTCGGTAAGGCGACACATTCCGGTGAACACGGTTTCATGCAAAAACAAGTATTGATGTGCAATTCTATGAAACGCTAATGTAAGCAATACGTCAAGTCATATTTGTGATGTGTACTGTTCCCTCTCTTTTACCCCAATCGACCTTTGCACGACACAAATGCTCGACTTTGCGAAAAGGAAATGAAAAAAAAAAAAACGCTCCAAAAACTCAACCTTCTGTCGTCACCGTCACCAGTGCGCGCTGCCGTAGATACGGATCCTGTAATTACAAAAAAAAGCTCATCTTTCGTCGTCTGTCCAAAAATACTTCACCTTGTTGAAGATTGTAAAAAGAAAGAAGAGAAAGAATAAAACACACGCCATCTATTCATCGGAATATTGAGCAAACTGCAAGGAAATGTCGTCACTTTCGTTTTCGCCTAGACGATCTTGTACACGCGCTTAGCGAGAAGGTAGCACGCTATGCCAAAGCACAGCAAGCCGGCCGTGATGAGCATGAACCACTGCAGGTTGCCCTCGTCCTCTTGGCCAGGAACCCAGACGTTCATGCCCCAGAGGCCGGTGATGATGTTCATGGGCAGCACAATGGTGCCGATGACGCTGAGGCGGCCGAGGACGTCGGCCGTCTGCTCCTGGCGCTCGTTCATGCGAATGTTGATTTGCGCGAGGTAGTTACCGTGGGCGCGGGCAAGAATTCTGCCAACACACGAGTTAGTACGAAACAGTGACCCAAGAACCTGTCAGCAGGCTACATACTTTTCGTAGTGACTCAGGTTGGAAGTCATGGTCACAATATGATCTTGGATATCGCCAAGGTACAGCCCAATCTCCGACTTAGGGGCCACTTCCCAGCGCTCGTTGCAGCGCTTGGCGAAGCCCTTGATGACATCGGCCTTGTTTCCAAGGAGCCTGTAAAGACTCATGACGCGCTTTCGACAGTCGCCCACGCGCCGCAGCATGTCGCCGCTCGCCTCGGTGACAGTCGCAGCGTCATCCTTGCTCTTCTCGTCGGTGTTTTCCAGCGGCGAATGCAGGCGCAGAATGGCCTCGTCAATCTCGTCGACTTCGTCCTCGATGTTTTGAATGAGCGGCTGAAACACGTCGGTGATGTCGTCAATGATGGCGTAGGAGATCCAGTCTGATGACAGCAGCAGGTAGTCGCGCAGCTGGCGGATGCGTCGCCGCACATTGGCCGGGTGCGGCGTCATGGAAAAGTGGAAGCTGAGAACACCCTCGCGGAAAACAACCACGTACATGTTGACGGGCTCCAGAAAGCCTTCACTGTTGATGTCCTGGTCAAAGGTCCGGTAGTTGACAAAGTAGTAGTGGCGGAAAAGCTCAACCTTTTCACGCGCCTCTTGCAGCATGATATCCTCGGCGGTAAGAGGGTGGATGCCGAATGCTTTGGATATGACCTTCATTTCTTCTTCCGTGGGGCAAACGACGTTGAGCCACCATACCGGCCGGTCTCCGTATCGAACAGGCTTTTCTGGTTTGGGCGCGAGATCGAGGGGCTCCGGCAGAGGCTTGAATGTGGTACTTTCCGAGTTGCGTAGTCCACCTGTATTAGCTAATGGTGCCCTGACGGACGGCGCTCTAGAGCTTTCACGCGTAGACACGTCTACCACAGGCTGGGTCTGTGTCATTTGTGCAAACTGAGGCGGGGAAGAAGCTCCACGAGCGGAATCGGATACTGAATGTTGGCGAGTCGAGCGGTGAGAATCAACTTCGAGCCCAGCAGAGGCATTGGGAACTCGGGACGGAACAGACATGGTTTCATCGCCCGAATCGGACTCATCATCGGAAAGAATACGATGGTCAGGAATAAAGAGCTCACGAAAGGTCCCTCCGGGCTGGACAAGCTCTGAGATGGTGTGACTGTGAATGGTACTCTGGAACTCTTCGTTGAAATAGGTGAAGCGATAAGGAACGTCTTCGTCAGTCTGGAACCAGCCCTTGCGAACCGGACGCAGACGGCCGTTGATGAGCTGGGGCTCCGTGATCCTCTTTGCTCTGCGCCCCTCGCTCCTATCTTCCTTTTCAAACTGCCTCCACTCGTCGAGTACCGACAAATCTGGCCACTGTCGTCGCCGGCGGCGACTTCTATGCTGGTGGCCGTCGTCACGAGCCGTGCCGTCGTCATCACCCATCTCAGACATGCCGTGGGTAGGGAAACAGACGTCAGCCTCGGCATCAGGGTGTGGAGTATGAGGACCGTCGTGACGATGCGCGTCCTCGGCGTTGAAGAAGTTTTCGTCCTCGTCCATAGCAGCGCGCTTGGGGCTGCCAGTTCGCATGGCCATTTCGTCTCGCAGCATGACATCACCAAATGTCATTTCATTGTGATGGTCGAGGGTACCAAAGGTAGGAGAACCTGGCACCGAGGGGGGGTTGTTTACGTGATAGGGATCCTTTCTGCCAAATGCGGCTGCCAGCTTGGTGGTGGATGAGACTGTCGACGACCTGCGACTCTTAGTCTTGTGCGTTCGGCTGTCTGCGCCGCCATAACTGGAGGAACCAGCGGCACCTATTCGACCAGAGTCGGAAAGTAAGGGTGCAGTCTCGTCCCAGGGAGTGGCAGGGCTGGACTTGTCGCTGCTGTGATGGGTTTGGACAGAGCGCAGTCTGCTGCTGGCGCTGAGAGGCGGATTCTGCGATCGTTCGGCGGTTACGGTGGAGGAACGTCGAATGCGCATGGGAGCATGCTCTCTTTATGGATGTTAGTGGGCACGAGAGATGCAATGAGGCACTGCGAGGGGAAGGTAGGCACCTATGGTCCAGCAGAATCTGGCTGTCGATACTGTCAGTGCTGACGGTCCCTTGTGGGTGGTTGTAGAAGCTGTCGGTAGAAGAAGCTCTGTCCGTCTCATCGTGGCTGTCGCCGTGTAAAAGAGCAAAGCTCTTGCGACGAGACCTCTTTTTCTTGCCACCGCGGTGACCCTTTCGTTTGCGAGGAGCACGGGCCGCGTTTGCGGTGGCGGATGAGTCTGCGCCGGAGACGGATGTAGAGGGCACTGGCGCAGATGTTGGAGCAGGGGAGTTGCTGGCGGAGGCATCACCGAGGGGCCTGAAACGATTGCTGGCCATGTCGATGTAGCGGCGTGTGTGTAGGTAGGTGCAGGCGCAAGAGTGCGTGAATGCCTATTTATCGTGGTTATATGATGAGGAGACGTGACGACGCCTGCTGGTGGGAGGTGCTAGCTTGCGTATAGTGAGTGTGCCAATCGTCGGGTATCGAACCGAAGTGCCCAGCTTCGACTGACAGGATTGGAAACGTCCGTCTCGCGAAATGTACATGCGGTATGGTGGTCGACGTCGGTAGGAAAAAGAAGAAATATTCTTGGCCGAGGACCGAAAGGTACAGGAGATGGGAAAATCAATTCCAGTTAAGGTTGAAGTATGGTGGCGATGGGGCTGCAAAAAGTGGTGCTTAAACATTAAGTTGGTAGAATTAGTTAAGCTGCCACCTGCCACTTGCCACCTGCCAAGGCAGTGAAGCGCGCAGTCCGGGCGTGGGTCGTTTTATAGTTCGTGATGTCACTGCACTAACAAAACTAGTTACAATTACTTGGAAGAAAAGGAAGCGCTTGTTCTTATTTTACTATCATTTTAATCTGCAGCTGAACATTTATAGTCAATTAGAGCTGCAGAATGGCTAAAGTGGCGGCGGGTCCTTGCCGAGTTTTTTAAAAGCCCCAGGAAGCATGAAAAGAAATTTTGTCACCCAACACACGCTGTTGCTGGTGAACCTGCTGGTTAATTATGGTGATTCGTCGTCGTCGTCTTGGTTTTCTTTTCAAAAGGGTGATTATGGCCTCCATCTTCGTGAGTGACTCGAGGTCCACTGTAGGCAGCTCGTTACAGTGCCTGACAGTGCGAGTTTGGGCGGAATGCACTGTCCGAAACTAGGTACTTGCCGCACCCGCTTACCTGCAAAGGGCCTAAATACGGATACACCATCGCCAGTTCAACGGCCATTACCGAACCCTTCAACTTTACTTTTTTGCCAGCCCATCAGCCACTAGTTCCGTCAAGCCAAAGACTTGCTGCCGCCCCCGTCGTTCCACCAGCTGTAGTCCGACCAGTGTTGTCGTCGCATTCAAGTCATGATTGATTCACAGTAGTGGGAATGGCACCGCGGCTCGTAGTCGGTGTAAACTTCATTCCGGCAGAAGAGATGCCGGGTGAGCCCTGGGATCGTCAGACAGTATCACACGACGAAAAGTGCAACGTTTGAAAGATTCTTGCCAGCCTCGTGGTAGAGCTCAAAAAGTATCCTTCCATCCGATCGGTTCGGTAACTATACCAGTACAGGGAGACAGCTACCAGCTTCCAGCGGTCGCAAGTGACGGGTTCCCGTTCCAGACCTCAGAGGTCCATTTCTGAAACAAACAGCTTACTACACCGCGTTTGTGAATCAGCACCTGGAACTCATCGCAGACAGACAGCTCTATGCCGAATATCTCGTCAATGCATACCTCGTCTACCGGTTTCTCCAGGATAGCATAAAGCAGGCCTCGCAACAGTTTTTTCTGAAGCATACAGATGACAAAGGTAATCACTTGCTTGTCGACTCGGACTTCAACATCACTAGAATCATCGACTGGCAAACCGCCAGGGTTTTGCCCCGTCGAGAGGCTTTTGGGCCGTCGCTACTCACAGCGAACATGACCAAGCTACTTGGTGGCTGGGTTTCGCTGAGTGTTCGCGAAAAAGGCATCTATCACTGAGAGAAGCGGCAAGCTAGTGACGACTGATAAAAAGGTGCGACGCTCCTTGTGCGGCTTGGCCGTCCAGCCAGCGTGGTCGTCTCCCTTGTCCATGGCCCATGTTCTGCTCGAGGCGTTTGGAATTGCCAGGCCCTACGCGGACTGGAAGATGATGGCGCTAGACAAGTATATGGCCGATAAGCGACTGCGGAAGCTTAGACAGAGACAAATGGCATGTCCGCCAGCAGCAGGTGATGCAGCACTCAATCCTAGAGAGGGCTTGCAGATACAAGCTACTTAGCGGTCTAAGTGCAGAAATACTAGGTAGAAGTACTTTGGAAACGAAAGACTTTAACGTTGCCGTGTCTCTATTGAAAGACATAAAATGAGTTGACCGAGACCTGGATGCTAACCGACTCACTCATCTCCCGCACCATCTACCGCCAACCATGCATGCGTATCGGATAGGTAAGAATAGCATCAGAAATAAGAAAAAAGGGTAAAATAAGAGACATCGAGTAAGAAGAGAGGATTTCAGAAACTGGAAAAGATTAATCATAGAGAACAGAATGTGACAACAGCAACTTTGAACGGGCATTTTTATGAAGGATCCTCGGCTCCCCTCGGCTTTGGCTGGCTGGTTTCTTCAACGAAAACCCTGGGTTCTGAAAATGGCAATCGTTCAATCTAAAAATTCCCCCAGTTTTTACGGCCCGATCATTCCAGTCATGAACATCAATTCTTCTGACAAGCGGGTTCTTTGTACTTCGCCGAGTCGTGGCAGAGGAGTCTTCTTCTTTGTTCTCCTACCATCGACGACTTGCACCCGCGTCTCCATTCTTCGCAAAACGAAAACCCCCGCTGCCCTTGATCAACTCTAGTACCAACCCACCATGAGCCAAACCGAAACCGAGCCTCTAAGCCAAGCCGGCGGCCCAACCCAGGATGTCGGCGAGCCTCTGCAGATAACCGTGGCCGTGGACGAAACGCCGACCATGGAGGGACGCAGCAACCTGCGCGTCTCGCTGGTCATGATGGCGCTGGCGGTAAGCAACCGCCCCGCGCCCCCTTCCCCTTCCTCCCTCTTCCCTCCTCTCCTCTCATGCGCAGGACGCTGACCGACGCCTCGCGTCCAAGCTCGTGCTCTTTTGCTCCGCGCTGGACAACTCCATCGTGTCGACGGTGCTGCCCACCATCTCGTCGGACCTGCACTCGGCGGCGGGCTACGTCTGGGTCGGCAGCGCGTACATGCTCGGCCACGCGGCGGCGTCGACCGTCTGGGCCAACCTGTCGGACATTTGGGGTCGCAAGCCTGTCCTGCTGTCGGCGCTGGCGCTCTTCTTCGCGAGCTCCGTCGTCTGCGCAGCCGCCGTGAGCATGCCCGTGCTGATTGCGGGACGGGCCGTCCAGGGCACGGCCGGAGGCGGCATGCTGCAAATGGTCAACATAATCATTTCCGACATCTTTAGCGTCAGGTACGTTCCTTCACAACCCAATCTTCCCGCATTGCCGCCGGTTCATGCATCTTCCGTCTTTACTCCAGCAATTATGTACATGTGCATTTAGTGGCAGAGCTGATCTTGACACCGGATGCAGACGCCGGAGCCTCTTTCTTGGTCTGCTAGAGATTGTCTGGACAGTCGCGGGCACCGTGGGACCGATCCTCGGCGGCGCTCTGACGCAGAGTCTCTCCTGGCGCTGGATCTTCTGGATCAACCTGCCCATCACTGGCTTCGCCTTCCTCGTGCTAGTCTTCTTTCTCGACGTGCACAACCCCCGCACCTCGACCATGGTCGGCGTCAAGGCGATTGACTGGGGCGGCACCGTCTGCGTCCTCGGCATCGCCCTCATGCTTCTCATCGGTCTCAACTTTGGCGGCGTGGCTTTTGCCTGGAACTCGGCGCAGGTCATCTGCCTGCTGGTCTTTGGCATTGTCACCGTGCCGCTCTTCCTTTACTGCGAGGCGCGCTTCGCCAGGATGCCTCTGATGCCCCTCGACGTATTCAGAAACGCGCACAATTCGGCCGTATTCGCCATCGACTTTTGCCACGCTGCCGTTGTGACCGGAGGGGGCTGGTTTCTGCCGCTGTACTTTCAAGCTACACAGCTCGCCTCTCCTCTGCGCTCTGGTGTATTGTTTCTTCCCATTGTGATTAGCTCCTCGTTGATGAGCGGCGCTGTCGGGTTTCTCATCCACAAGACGGGCCGATACGTTGAAATCATTCGACTCGGTAATGTTCTCGTAACTTTGGGCATTGGCCTCTTTATCAACTTTGACAGCTCTTCGTCTCTCGCCAAAATCATTGCGTACCAACTCATCCTCGGCTTCGGCATGGGCATGCTATTCTTCCCGCCGCTGCTGGCACTCCACGCAAACGTGTCGGGCGGTCAGACGGCCGCTGCGACAGCCACCTTTGGCTTCATCCGGAGCATGTCAGCCTCGGTAGCCGTCGTCCTCGGCGGTGTGCTTTTCCAAAACGGGATGAACGTGCAGCAATCACGTCTTGTCGCTGCTGGGCTCCCTTCGAATATCACCGACGCCTTCAAAGGCAGTGACGCCGGTGCCAATGTGCTTTTGGTGGCAACGATTCAGAACCCGGAATATCGAGGTGCAGTGCAGGATGCCTTCTCGGATAGTATTCGTCACATCTGGTACCTGTACACTGCACTTGGTGTAGTCGGTGTCGTTTCGTGCGTCTTTGTCAAGACTCATGTTATGAGTGAAGTGCATATAGAAATCAAGACTGGACTTAATGGCAATCGAGCCCAAGAACATAAGCAATAGGAGGGGGCAAAAGCTAAAGCGTTGTTCTGTGTGGCAATAGAAGATTCATGTCTATATTGTGAACCAAGTTCGCCAGGTGTATATACAAAAGAATTCCCCAAACAAAATAAACTCCGAATACTATGCAAATAATGTCGCTTATGCCCATTCGAATACAGTTTCCTGGTAATCTTTCGTCCTTGCCGCTAGAGCCACTAAGCCTCAACGGTTTGGAAATCCCAGAGCTTCACCAAAAGACTATCGGGAGTTCCTAAAGTGTCGTCCTGCGGCAGGAATACTCTCTTTGGAATCTGAAACTCGACAACGGGCGCCTTCTTCACGTCCTTGTCCATCTCAGCGTCCAATAAACTTGCATAAGAGTGGTCCAGGAAATCTTCCATGTTGTACGAGTGCTTGGTGAACTGTTCCGCTACAATCTTTGCAATGGTGGCGACGTTGGGGTGGTAATGCGACTGCAGTTGGACAAGCTCCCAGAAACTGCTCTCAATAGCCTGGGTCTTCATTGGGTCGCTTTCGTCGGCCAGAAAAGGGTCCTCCATGCCGTGTTCCAGGAGCTTCTTCTTTACCTCTTCATCTTTCGTTTCCCTATGAAGCATGAATGTGCACAGCGGATGCTTCTTGAGCATGTTGTATATCCACGGAATGACAAAGGCCGCGGCACTTGGAGGCGCATTCAGCGACAGGCGAGCAAGTCGCTTCAAGAAGCTGGCGACGAGAGCGGCGGGTAAATGAGTCGAGCCGAGAAACGTGTCTAAAAGTCTGAAGAAGCGCGCACGATACTTTGAGTGCAGAATCTGGCTGTTGAGAAGAGAGTATAGCTTGGCGTAGAAAGAAGGGTAGTCGAGGTTGCGCTCTCGAATGAGGTAAAAGACACCAGACAAGGCGAGGAGTGCGATCGATCCACTCGCATCGTAGGAGCTTGTCAGGAAGTCTGAGAGCATCTCAGGCGTGGTAAACCAGGGCGCGATGACATCAGCGATTAGCGCCAGCAAGCGTTTGCGTTGATCGTTGGTTTCAACAATATTCATCAGAGCAAGCCAAGCTTCCTGACCTTGCTTCTTGTGCTGGTTGGGCTGGCGCAGATAATGGGTTTTCTTCTCCGGCTTGTGAATGTAGAAGTCCTCCAACTCGTCTGCCGAGCCCGGCACGCCGTCCAGTACAGAGAGGAGTGCGAAAGCGCTCTCGAAGAGCCTCGATTTCAGATCATCCTGGTCGTCCGAGAAATCCTTGATAGCGGAACTGGACACATGATTAGTAAAGACAAAGATTGTGGTAATTGTGAGAACCTACGCAACAGAAGCAAACGTATAGTAGCGAATATCGTCGTACTGTTCGGCAAATTCTTCGATGTAGACCTTGCGGATCTCATCGTTCTCACTGGCGATGATGTTCTTGACAATTTTCCCCAAAAATTCGCGAGGGAAGGCATAGTCGGACAGGTCTCTGAGATACTCGCCTTCTGACTTTAAAATTCGCATGCAAAGGGTGAGAGCGGTAGCGGCGACATCATCTTCACCGAGCAGATCCAGCAGGACGTCCTTGAACTGGCCAAACTGGTCCCGCAGCCATCCTACGACAACTTGGTCCTTTTCCGAGAGGGATTTCTTGGAGACAAGAGAGCCCTGGGCCAAGAGTCTCATGAAAATGCGACAGAGTGCGACCGTCGAGAATATAGCCTGTGGGTTGCCAGACGTAAGGTCTGCGGCCTTTCGAAGAAGAACGGCAATGTTATTATAGTTCTTTTTTGACTCAAGAATTCCCTGCTCCATAAGAAGAATTTCGGCATTCGGGTCCTCCTCATCTTTAGTGGAAGCGGCACGTTGACGTTTCGTGATCTTTTCAGCGGGAGCACTGCGTTTGCGCTTGGAGCTGCTTGCTTGACCCGTGGGAGCCATGATGAAAGTTGAAGTGGCGAGAGCAGTCCACGTCGGGCGAGTGAAATATATTGCAAGACAATCGGGCGATTCGAATTGGCCTCGTAGAAAGCTCTGTGGTCAGAATTAAACAATTTTGCTGTGCTGGTATGGCGAATATTACGGTGAACTGGGATGAAAAAGTTGAATCGATAAGCTAAAGATCCATGAAATCTTTGGCTAGCACTTAAGCTTGGGCCAATCAGCCACGAGGCTACAAGAGTGGATTTAATACGCGGGAAAGAGTCGGCTAAACTCGCTGGAACGGAATGCCGAGGAGCGCTGCCATCAGCAGTAGGCTGTAGGCTGTAGCGCAGTGAACAGCAACGACATCACGTGATCATCCTCAGCATCCCGAGAAGTTAGCGCGATAAAACCTCAAACCTCATACCCAAGCTCCCGATCATCGACACGTTTACCCCGTACCCCCCGTCGAAATCATCTCATAATGGCCTCCCGCTTGGCGCGAAGCGCTGCCGGTACGTCGATTCGCGCACTTCTCGCCCTTTTCGAGCCCAATTGGCCGCGATACTAACCCCTCGGGGGACATCCCCCGTCCGCGCAGGCGCCGCTCCTTACCTCCGACCTATCATCGCCCGCCGAGCCCTCCCTGCTCTGGCTGCCGCCCGCCACGCGAGCACCAGCAACGTGCCGGCCGAGGAGCCCAAGAAGAAGGCCCAGAGCATTATCGACAGCCTTCCCGGCAACAGCCTTCTGAGCAAGACGGCCATCCTCAGCTCCGGCGCCGGTCTCAGCATCTACGCCCTCAGCAGCGAGTACTACGTCATGAACGAGGAGACGGTCATCGCCGTCTGCCTGCTCTCCATCTGGGGCGGCCTCATCAAGTACGGCGGCCCGGCCTACAAGCAGTGGGCGCAGAGCCAGAACGACAAGATCAAGAACATCCTCAACTCGGCCCGCGCCGACCACACCGAGGCCGTCAAGACCCGCATCGAGGGCGTCAAGCAGATGAGCGGCGTCGTCGACATCACCAAGGCCATGTTTGAGGTTTCCAAGGTAAGCGACGACGGGGACGGTTTTTGATGAATTGAGATGGATAACGGCCAGTAACGAATCGAATTGCTGACTTCGCACGTGCGTTGTAGGAAACCGCCAAGCTCGAGGCTCAGGCTTTCGAGCTCGAGCAAAAGACCGCTTTGGCCGCCGAGGCCAAGACCGTCCTCGACTCCTGGGTTCGCTATGAGGGCCAGGTCAAGCAGCGCCAGCAGAAGGAGCTTGCTCAGTCCATCATCGCCAAGGTCAAGAAGGAGCTTGAGAACCCCAAGGTTCTGCAGCAGATCCTGCAGCAGAGCGTTGCTGACGTCGAGAGTATGTTGCAACCGTGCTGACTCGTTTTATGAATCGCGAGCTAATTCATGTTGCTTGCAGAGATCGTCAGCTCCAAGGCCCAATAAGCGGCTCGTCTAGAATAGATTACAAGGTCCACCTATTCGCTTTGTCACAACATCATTTGTGCATATACCAACACTTGTGCATTAGCAATACGAGACTTGAAGTCTCTTTATAATATTCCGACGTTTATGACGTGAATGTTTTGTAGATTGCGTGGATTTCCGTATCATGAGTCTGATTCGTGAGTAAACCCTCGAGCAAGGCCGAGACCCTGCCAACGTATACACTCTGCAGAGCCTGATGTTTCAAATGCGCTTTTGCGCAGGAATAGAGAAATTGAAAGGATTAATTCTGGCGATATGGAATCAAGCTGGTAGCATTACAGTAATACAAAATACAAATGTACATCTCTGCCCAGTCAAAAACAGGCGGGGCGCACTATTTATTCCGATATTTGATTAATAGATCGGCCTCGGCTCTTCCCACTCTTTGACTTCATTTTTGACTTGAACATCTGGTTTAGACTCGGGCGTCTCTGCGCCCAAGTCTGACGGTGCCCACGAGACCCGCCCGCTGCGTCGTCGTCTCGCACCCTCACCCTTGCTAGGGCCAATCCATTCCCATGCGCGGCCGACCTCGCCACTGCGGCCTTCTCTCTGGCTCGTGCGAACATTGCTGTTCTGCTCCACCACAGCTCGTACGCGCTGCCATATGCGGTCTCTCTCGGCTAGCGAGTGTACAGAACGGAGAACGTCGTCTCGCAGGTTCGGCAGGAACAGATAGGGCTCGTCTAGATCCTCATCACCGAGCTCCTTTTGATTAGCCAGTCTACCCAGTACGGTGTCCACAAGAGCCGGAATCTGGGCAGAGGTAGCGAGGTGCTTGCGGTAGCTGGCTCTAAGATATAGCACACCAAGGACGAGCATGCTCAAAAGTCCAATTGGGAGTCGATATCTTGCCAGTCCGCTGCGGATGGATCGTTTGACCGCACAGCGGAACGGAAGGCGAGCGAGAGAGGTGGACGATAACTTTCGAATTGGAACACTGGAGGGATTGGGCGATCTGTAGGATCAGGTTGGGATCTGATTAGTGTATCTGGTCAGAACGTTGATTCCTCGGGGCACGCGCTGCTACAAGGGGATGCAGCCGTAAAATAAGAACAATGGAGGACTTACTCGGGCGTCGTCGTTTGAACCTCGACTTCATCTCGGCCGGTAATCTCGCCAATGGCAGCTTCCCAGAGCTCATCAAACTCTTGGCTGTTCATGCGCTTACTGCGCTTCTGACTAACAGTAGCCTTGAGTTCCTCCTCGGCAATAGTAGGAGAGTCTTCCTGCTCGCCAGCATCGTTTGTCAACTCTCCGCACTCGTATTTTGCGCGGCGATCCCTGAGTTCCTCGATGGCCTTGTCAGCGACTGCCTGTACACGCCGAGCCTTTTCACTGTCAGGCTCGCAAGTGGGCGGCAGAGGAATAAGTCCGCCGAGGGCAAGTGGGTGCGGCTTCAAAATGAAATCATCCTGGCATCGGACGGTAAAGTCCTCGTAGCAGAAGGCGTGTTGGGGGCACGTCTCACACTCTGGCTCGATAAAGGGCATAAAAATGTCTGGGACGAGAATCTCTGGTGGGATAATCTGCTTCGCAGGCCGACCTAGGCCACAGTATCCAACAGCCATCTTCTCCTGTCGAAACCAGGCAAGATAGGCGCCAAAAAGTGCCATCAAGAGTACAAAGAAGGGAGTCTTGATGTTGCGACGGCGCCTGCGTTTCACGACGGCCTGTCGGCGTATAGCTGCTACGTCGCCGCTAGCTGCTTCATCCTCAAGCTCTAACTGCTCGTCGGGAGTGAACTCCTCGCCCGGCTCTAGCAGATGGTCTGGGGTTTTGTAGCGGCTAGGAGGTGTCGCCATTTCAAACCGCCTCGAGGCGCGAGTGGATTCTGTTCCAACCGCTGTACGACGACGAGCAGACTTTGCGCTCTTTACGGGCTCGATGTTCACGGTTCTCCGGCGGCTGGGCGTCTGCACTGGAGGTGGAGAGCTTCCGCCTTGGAAGGGGTTATCGTCGGTAAAGACGCTCGGCTCTTCTTCGTACTGTGTCGATTCCTCTTCGAAATCCTCCGTCTCGATATTCTCCTCTTCATCTTGTTCGGATTCTTCCTCCTCTTCCTCAATTTCGGGTTCAGGCTCGAATTCGGGCTCGGGCTCGGGCACAGGCTCAGGCTTTATTTGAGGCGTGACGGTTCGGCGGCTGGAGCGGCGAGAAGAAACAGGTGCAGCGTAGAGGTGGGCATCATCCTCGGGGCCGTGGGAGAGCTGCCTGCTGGCCGAGCGTGATGCGCGCAAGATGCGCCTAGGCTCATCACGGAACAAAGGGGTAGCAGGCTCCTCTTCCTCGATTTTGATGCGCGCGGAACTCTTGCGTGGAGATTTCGAACGTCGCGAGGTAGGGCGGGGTGGCGAAAGCTCGTCATCATCCCAGAGCCCGTTATCTTGCGCACTGCCGGCATTGACGATGCCAAGACTGGAGCGCTTTGCGCGAGCACGCTGAGCTCGCAGCTTGGGAACCTGGGGCAAAACGTGTTCCTCGACCAGAGCGACGAGCTGTGTCTTCTTTGCAGTGGATGGATAATCAACGTTGTGCGTGACAAGGATGGATCGCAAACGTGGAATGGTGACACTGCGCGGATTAAAGCCGTCCTGCAGATAATCGTCCGAGTCGGCCATGATAAGCGAATTCTGCCTGACGATGCCGGATTTGAAGGAGTGAAATGCTTGTATGATAGGGGCGGCGCCGGTTTGGCAGCTGTACTCCGTAGTAGCGTGGCCAATTGAGGTGCAGCTCTGGCACCTGAGACACAGCTAAAGTACACGGGTCAATAACGGACAGGAGCTGATTGGCGGCGGATGAAGGCTAGCAGAGGAGACGATATCTGTCCTCTGACGGGGGAAAAAGAAGAATCTTCTGCTCAGCAGTAAGAGATGGCAAAAGGTAAGAAAAATGCCAGCGTGCGACGAGATGGCGATGAAATGTTGCCCGAGGCAAAAAAAAACCGAAAAACGATAGTGTGGGCAGCCAGCCAGTGGTGTTGTTCGCCGCCGTTGTCTGTGGCAACGAGCGGTCCATGGTGGGCTTCCAGCTGACAGGCGAGCAAGCTGACAGCAGACTGAGGAAGTGCACAATAGCCGTGACAGCTAGGAGGCCAATCAATCTACCATTTCTGCACCCAACCACACCTTTGGCAGAAATCAAGCGATACCTTTCTGGGCATTGAAGCTATGTACTCTATGAGTACACGTACATCGATTGGCTATACTGATTACACATGAGAGCAGAGTTCAAGCCAAGCCTGTCGATGCGTAACCGGACCACCATTATATATCTATCTAGGGTTTATATAACTCGCTATCCTCCCTGATCAATTCGGTCAAGCGGGTGCGCGACCGCCAGCACCGTGTAAGCCGCAAAGGCACCCTCTACCACATCCATCATCAAGCGCTCTGTCGCTGCATCCATCGCGCTCGTAGCCTCGTCGAGTACCAGGTAGTGGCAGTTGTCGTTCTGGTATATAAATTTAGCGCTGAAGTCCCTAATTTAGTGAGCATTTACCGCGCAATTCCTTGTACATAATTTGTCCAGGTTTGCTGAATGTGGTAATGCTCCTGTCGTGATTGGCCGCATCCCCACGCATCAACAAATTTCCGGGCCTTTGCGGAATCCACTCGCACTCAGCAAGCTACACTTTCGCGAAACAGCTCGACCACCACGACTCCAAAGGCTCCTCGATATTCATCGGTCAATTGCCTTTGCCGTGCTGTCCCTCGACTGGATCAGCCGTTGACTCCGAGGAAGAGGCTCTGTGAGATCCTCTCAGCTCCCCCGCGCCCCGACCGACTGTCCAATTTCTCGACCCAATTCACATCGCCGCTCTGTCGTCTTTCGCCCCCGGATCCTCCGTCTTTCCCGCCATGGCTACGTTGCAGAGACTGGCCGCCCGCGGCGCTGCCACGAGGCTGGCCATCGGTCCTGCCGCCGCCGTCCGCACAGCCGCTGCCCGCCCTTTATCGACGACGTGTACGCGCAAGTACGCCACGGCTGAGCACGTCGGCACCCGGCTGGTCCCCGTCGACGAGGACTTTGCCATCAACGAAAACATCTACGGGCTCCACAACGCCGAGCCCAAAAAGTCCCGCCGGTCCAAGGAGAACTCGGTCGAGGACCGCAAGGTCCGGCACTACACGGTCAACTTTGGCCCCCAGCATCCTGCCGCCCACGGCGTGTTGCGCCTGATTCTCGAGCTCAATGGCGAGGAAATCATCCGCGCCGACCCCCACGTCGGCCTGCTGCACCGCGGCACCGAGAAGCTCATTGAGTACAAGACGTACCTCCAGGCGCTACCGTACTTTGACCGCCTCGACTACGTCTCCATGATGACCAACGAGCAGTGCTTCGCCCTCGCCGTCGAGAAGCTGCTCAACATCGAGATCCCCGACCGTGCCAAGTACATCCGCACCCTGTTTGGCGAGATCACCCGTATCCTGAACCATCTCATGTCCGTCCTCTCCCATGCCATGGACGTCGGCGCCCTGACGCCTTTCCTGTGGGGGTTCGAGGAGCGTGAGAAGCTCATGGTAAGCTACCGACAACGCTGCGCCTTTTACGCAACCCACGCAATTGACTGTTGATTAGGAATTCTACGAACGTGTTTCCGGTGCCCGTCTTCACTCGGCCTACGTCCGCCCCGGCGGTGTCCACCAGGACATCCCCGTCGGCCTCCTCGACGACATTTACCAGTGGGCCACCCAGTTTGGCGACCGCATCGACGAAACCGAAGAAATGCTCACGGACAACCGCATCTGGATCGAGCGTCTGCGCGGCGTCGGCGTCCTCCCCGCCCGCGAGGCTATAAACCTGTCCTTTACCGGCGTCATGCTGCGCGGTTCCGGAGTGCCCTGGGACATTCGCAAGAGCCAGCCCTACGACGCCTACGACAAGGTAGAGTTTGATGTGCCCGTCGGCACCAACGGCGACTGCTACGACCGCTACCTGTGCCGCATGGAGGAGTTTCGCCAGTCGCTCCGCATCATCCACCAGTGCCTCAACCAGATGCCCGGCGGTCCCGTCCGCGTCGAGGACTACAAGATCTCGCCCCCGCCCCGCTCCGCCATGAAGGAGAACATGGAGGCCCTCATCCACCACTTCCTCCTCTACACTAAAGGCTACGCCGTGCCGCCCGGCGAGACCTACTCCGCCATCGAGGCCCCTAAGGGCGAGATGGGCGTCTACGTCGTCTCCGACGGCAGCGAGCGCCCGTACAGATGCCACATTCGCGCCCCGGGCTTCGCCCATCTGGGCGGTTTCGACCACGTCGCCAAGGGTCACTTGCTCGCCGACGCCGTCGCTGTTATCGGTACCATGGATCTCGTGTTTGGTGAGTTTTCTTTGATGGATCGCATAATAAAGCATTGACTAATAATTCTCTAGGTGAGGTTGATCGGTAAAGATTCTAGACGGGGGCGTAGAAATGTAGAATGGTTTTTTAATTTTCCTTTGTCTGTAGTCATAGCTGGCTAGGAGAATCAGTATATACTCCGCAACAAAACGTCTCTTTCAGTCTATTATAAATCTGCACCATCCTCTATAGCAAGAACGTGAGCGAGTTGTAAGCCAAATGGCTATTACAGGTCGGTGACTGTCATTTTTTTGGATTTGTACATGATTGTTTATACACGAAGCGAATCTGCCATTGACGCAGACTCAGCGCTCCCCAGCGCTCAAAACACCTTGGCGCCCGTCCCCGACGCCTGATCCATCAGGAACCCCTTGAGCGCCGACAGCCCGTTGACGGCGCGCAGCCCCAGCGACCGCAGCGGCACGAGCGGGCCGCTCTCGACCGAGTACAGCTTGTGCAGCTTGTCGCAGACGCCGAGCACGACGTGGTTGGCCGCGTAGCGCTCGCTGTTGTACGGCTCGAGGGCCATTTGCGTGCCGAGGTCTTGTCCGTGGCTCACGGCGTACTGGATCGCGCGGGCGAGGCTCTGGATGTCGCCCTGGCCCTGGTTGAGGCCCTGTCCGGCGAGCGGGTGGATCGTGTGCGCAGCGTCGCCGACGAGCGCGACGCGCTCGCCGACGTAGGTGTCGGCGTGGCGCAGTTTGAGCGGGAACGAGGCGACGCTGCCGTCCTGCACGGCGACGGCGGCCTGCGGGACGGCGCGTGCGTCAAACGGCGTGTGCTGCGTGCGCCATGCAAGCTCCGCCTGCTGCCCGCCGCCCGTCTGCGTGTGCATGTAGGCCACGTCGACGGGCGGGAGGCGGAACGCAGCGTTGACGAGAGCGAGGAAATCCTGCGCGGGCAGGGCCTTGAGGACGGCGGCGTTGTCCGGCGTCGTGGACCAGACAAGCGTCGCGTACCGGCCCGGCATGGGCAGCATGGCGACGGGCCCCGTCGGGAGGAAGCGCTGGTAGGCCGTCTTGGTATGGGCGCCGCCCCAACCGTCGCCCTCGAGCTCGAGTGTGGCGACGACGCCGTGTCGGTTATAATCCCAGCCGCGGGCCTCGATGCCCGCAAACGCCCGTACGGGGCTGTTCGCGCCATCCGCGCCTACGAGCAGCCGCGCCGTGAGGGCCTTGCCGCCCGCGAGGTGCACGACCGGCCACCCGCGGAGGTCCAGGTCCTCCGACTCCTCCCCCAAGGTGATGCCCTCCACGCGCGACTTGTCCAGGACCGTCACGCCGCCGAGCTCCTGCAGGCGCTTCATCAGGCCCGACGTGGTGTTGAGGTTCTCCGTCATGTACGCCAGAGTATCGCCGACGGCGCCGGCGCCGCGGTGCTGCCAGTCAAACTCGATGCGGGCGCCCGTGACGCCGTCCCAGACCTGCATCTCCTGGAATGCCTGGATGCGGTCGCGCTGCATGTGCGACCACGCGCCAATCTCGTCGAGAAAGTGCGCCGACGAGGGCGTCAGCGAGCTGCAGCGGTTCGAGTACTGCGTTGGCGGGAGCGCAAAGGACGCGACCTTGGACAGGTCCTGGGCCTCGACGAGGGCGACGCGGAGGTTTGCGGTGACGGGGTTCGCGCCTGCAGTGCCATCAACGTCAGTGAAGCTGCAACATTCATGCGGGTGATGAAGACGTCTTCGTACGGAGAGCGGTGAGGAGGCTTAGGCCCGCGGGGCCGCCGCCGACGCATACGACATCGTAAATGTCCTGGGCGGGGGACGCAGCGGCAGAGTAGGCGCGGCGGTAGGCGGGCGTCAGGCGGCGAGAGCAGCCGCGGCAGACGAAGCGGGAGTTGGGCGAGACGAAGCGGGAGTTGGGCGAGACGACACGGCCAAAATTCATGGCTGGTGAGGTGCTCCGCGGCTAATTGGGTTGGATAGATGTATGATGGTGAAGGGAGCTTGGAAGATGGCAGCTCTCGAGATGGATCGTCATTTTTTGGTGGGGCATCACGCCAGATGCTAGTTTACAAGGCAGATCAGCCTAGCATGTGTGCTCAAAGACGGATACATGGGCTTTGAATAATTACTGGTATTCAAAAGGGGAACACGATGAGTTTCCAACGGCCATGCTCGAAATGGTGATAATTGGTTGAAATGGAATGAGTGACTGGGGAAGACGATGTACTAGCTTTACGGAGTACAGGGATTGTTTCCCGACAACTCCTTCTTTATCTTTTACATATCTTTTATTCGAAAAATGCTGCTGAAGAATATATACTTTTTATACCAATGCATATACAGTAGACTCTCTATTAACTCATACGGGCCACCGTTACCGAGCAAAACGCCTGTTCCCAAGTAAACGCCATTCCATGCCTTGTCCATAACTTCATCACCGTCACCCCCGCCCCTTGAACCAACCCCGTTCCTGCACATCACGGCGCCTCCGTGACCGAGCCCAGTAGATGCACTGCCGCCACCGCCGCCGCCGCCGCCACGCTGCCCAGAGCCAGCATCTGCAGCCCCGACCAGGCGCACTGCTGCCAGCGGACGCGCTCGCCGCCCAGTAGCCACCTCTTGCCGGCGCCAAACGACAGCAGCGCGGCCAGGCAGAGGCCGATGCTCCAGCGCAGGCCGAGGCCGACGGTAGCGGCGAAGAGGTACGGCAGCAGCGGGATGGCGCCGCCGATGGCGTAACCCAGCGCAATGGAGAGGCCCGAGGCGACGGGCCAGATGGGCAGGGGCGCGTCGACGGTGCCGACGACGTCGTCGTTGTGCGCCTCGATGCCGGCGACGGCGCGGTCCAGGCCGCCTGATTGAGCGCGGAGCGTGGCGACAATGTTGGCCGCCGTGGTCGCAGACAGGCAGAGCGGCTCAAGGTGGCGCAGGACGACCTGTTCCTGGGTGGTGCTCTTTTCATACGCGGCGGCATTCCCGTCATCGTCGCTACTGCGGCGGCGAAGCATGCCGCGTAGCTCCTCGTCGTCGTCGCCGCCGCCGCCGTCGTTGGTCGGCGACGCGGGCAGCTCGTCGAGGGCGGAGAGGTAGCCGCCGATGCCCATGCTGATGCTGCCGGCGCAGAGGTCGGCGAGACCCGCGTAGATGACGGTGTCGGCCTTGCCCAGGGAGCTGAGGCCCGCGGTGAGGGCAAAGGGCACGGTCAGACCGTCAGAGAAACCGAGGGTGAAGTCGGAGAGGAACCTCGTCAGGCTGGGGCTCTTGGAGAGAGCCATTGCGTATGCGAGTACGTTGTCGGTGGGTGGTGTTGTGTAGTTCCTTGCAGGGCGGACGAGGACAACGACGACGAGATCACTTTGTTGAGTTGACAGACTATTTGGCGTAGTCTATGTGTTGGAACAGGGTGGGTTGGTTTTAGTGGTCTTAATCAAGTGATACAAAAAGGGTTCTATTTATACATGATTAAGGCTATCTATAGTTAAGTTACTATAGCCTCTATAGCTCGTAAGTAAAGTGGGGCGAATTAGCTCTTCTAAAGTATAACCGGCTATTACCTAAGGCACTTATATAATTAGCTACTTAAGCT
Source organism: Beauveria scarabaeidicola (assembly GCA_037289395.1). Classification (NCBI taxonomy): domain Eukaryota; kingdom Fungi; phylum Ascomycota; class Sordariomycetes; order Hypocreales; family Cordycipitaceae; genus Beauveria; species Beauveria scarabaeidicola. Next base: position 24,243 of record JAEIJG010000542.1, read on the forward strand.
AGTGCCTTAAGTAATACTAGTAAAATCTCTCTATAGCTTAATTCTAGCTAATTCACTTAAAAATATAATAAAAAAGAAAAATAATAAATATATTATTACTAGCACCTTATTCTTCTAGTGCTAGCCTCTTCTTACTATTACTGCTATTAGTGCTTATATAAAGGAAAATCTACTTCTTCTATCTAGGGGGGGGGGAGCGGGTTTTACCTATTTAGTATAAAGAATAGAGAATTCCTCCTCCCCTAGGCCTATTAAAGGCTATAATCCTAGCGTTAGAGTTATTAAGGGCTCTAAGAGAAAGCGTCTAAAGAATATTATAATAAATAAGTAGCTATTACTAATTAGTTACTAGCTTCTTTAAAAGAAGGGCTCTTAAGAGAAGGTATCTTAAGAATATTATAGTAAATATATAGCTACTATTACTTATTCTTAGCTTCTTTAAGAGAAGGTATCTCTAAAATATTATAATAGCTAGTCTCTCCTAGGCTATTACCTCCCCTAGTAGTCCTAGATTTTAACTATATAATTAAGAGAGGCTATAATAGCCTCCCTTAGTTATACTAGTTA
>JAEIJG010000543.1:0-24806 GCA_037289395.1 Beauveria scarabaeidicola
TAGGCGTCCTAGGTCTTTAGACCTCTAAGCTTTATAGTAGTAGAAGATATAATTAAATCTAATAGATTTAGGTTTTTATTTTTTAAAATATTTACTTATTAAGAGAGATATTAAAATTAAAGCTTAGTTCTATTAAACCTTACTAGGCTTATAACTCTTAGTAATTAAGTTATTTCTAAGCTTATAAATAATAAGTTAAATAATTAGAGGTGTAGTTAATAAGTGACTAGAAGGTATAAGGTTTTAAGTAATATATTCTATATTATGTGTAGAGAATAAAAATAAAAGAACCTTAGGGAAAAGGTACCTGGTTTTATGTGTGCGTTAGGGTATATAGTGGGTACCTTTTCCCCTTACAGGTTTCTGATTAGTGGCTAAAACCATAGTGCCTTACTGGCTGCTGTGGCCCACACATGCTACTCCTACCACGGCTTTAACACCAGGCCACGTTGTCGAGCCTGGCGCGCGGTTGCTGCCCTGCCCTACCCGTGCAAGTAACTTTTACAGCCCCCCACGAGAAGTTGGTTAATTTTTTTTTGTACTAAAACACATACTTTTTATAAATCTATATGAATTTAACTATAAATAAAGAACTCTTATAATAATAATAGTAGAGATTTACTAGATTTTTATTTCTTATATAGAAAGCTAAGGCCTTTTCTCTTTCTTAGAGGACAGGAAGTCTAAAAGTAAAAAGTCTATACCTTAGAAAAGTCACCACCTACTAGAACCTACTATAAGCCCCGCTATAAGAAGAAAAGTAATCTTCTTTTTAACTTCTAAATTTTCTCTAGCCTTATAGATATTTTTTAGCTATATATTATATAGTATTAAATATTCTTTTAGTAAATATCTATTATTTATAATTTCTTTAAAGTTATGTAGCTATACCTAATAGAGTCATTATTATTAAAATAAGTATATGTTTTTGTGTAAAATCGAAAAAACAACTAGCCTTTTGTAGGGTGCTGTCTATGACGGAATCACAGTAGAGGTACCCGTGGCTGGAGGTGTGGCGGCAACTGCGCAACACACGTGGGACACCAACAGTGCCAACGTCTAAGACGCTTGGCTGCCAAAGCGGGATGATGCTTGAATGCAGTGATTAACGACTGATCTGTCGTCTTGATGCAGCCAGTCATCTTTATTCTTCGGCAACGTGCTGCATCATCTGTTGCATGGATGGGACGGCTTCGTGCTGCCCACGAGGAAACTTCCCTGCACCGCCTGTAGCCGCGACTGTTCGCTGCTGTGGCTGGGCATGGGCAACTGGGCAACTGGGCACGCTGGGGTAGATGAACACCTAAAAGTTTGAGGCGAGAGGCTCTCTGTAGGAGCCCGACGCGCGGGGTTGCATGGTAATCACATACTATTTGATCAATTATGCATTCATTTTTCCGTATTCTTTTGGGCAGTAACCTGTGTCTCTGCGAGCCTCGTTCTACCGTGCACCCAATTTCTAGCGTACTCTTTTAGCGTCCGGTGGACTTTTCTTAGGGGACCTCTCCTACCCACCGCCCTGTAGAAGCAGCCCCTCCATTTGTGCGGCAGACGCAGTCAACAAGGTGCAGCCTTAGATTTGGGTACTCACTCGCAGTTCTTTCTTTTTTCCTTCCTTCAAAACCTCGTGGCCGGCAGCCAGCTGCTACATCCGCCTCGCCAACCTTATCCATTAGACTTTTTGTACAAATTTTTTTTTCCTCAATTTTTTTCTCTTTGTTAGTCACCAGTCTTGGTGCTCGCGTCGATGCCCCGCCGCCATTAAAGTATTTCCCTTATTTTTTTTTCTGCCCGCCAAAACCTCACCCAGAGCCCACTTCTTTGCCCACCATCGCCGCCCCTCTACCCAAGGACGCAACACAAAGCAGCATCCTCAAACATACAAATCACCACATCCGCTCCAAGATACCTCGCCATGGACACTGCCGCCATTAGGGGCTTGCTCGCTACGAGTCTGCTTCCCGATGCGGACAACAGACGTCGTGCTGAGCTTCAACTCAAGCAGGTAGGCCATCTTGACCTTTAACGGACCCCTTGACCGTCTTCTCTTCTTATTTTTGGCCGACATTTTTGCCCCCCACGACGATGCGCCCCCTTGCACGCTGCCCACCACAACAATGCACCGAGCCCCGGACCTGCGCGACCGCTTCCACTCGGACCGTGATCATTGTGTCAAGGCTATCGCGTGTTGGTATCTCAAAGAGTCTCGTGCTGATTGCCCCGTCTCTAGGTCGAAGAAGAGGTTGGCTTCCTCGTCTGCCTGCTCGACATTCTCGAGGCTGAACAAGACGCCAGTGTTCGCCTGGCCAGTATGTTTCGCCATATGTGCCCTTGGTTCGCTTCTTCGCATGTCCACTCACACATTTTTTTTAGCAATCATTTACCTCAAGAACCGCGTCAATCGATCATGGTACACCACCGACCCCGTCGCCACTGGCAACTTGATACCCGAGGAGGAAAAGAATCGCATTCGAGACCGCCTTGTCCCTCTGCTCGCCACCTCCGACCCTCTCGTCCGCCAGCAGCTCATCCCCGTCATCCAGCGCGTTCTTCAGGCCGATTTTCCTAGCCGATGGCCCAACTTTATGGGCTTCACCTCGGAGCTGCTCAACACCAACAGCCCCTCCTCCGTCCTCGCCGGCCTGCAGTGCCTGCTTGCCATCTGCCGTGCATTCCGCTTCAAAGCCAGCAACAGCGATGATAGGCAACACTTTGACAGTATCGTCGAGGCCAGCTTCCCCCGCCTGCTGGCCATTTGTAACGAGCTAGTCAACCAGGAGAGCGACCAGGCCGGTGAAATGCTTCACCTCGCTCTGAAGACCTACAAGCACGCGACATGGGTATGCACTCCTTCAACATGGCCACACTCGACCCCTCAACTGACTTCCATAGCTCGAACTCTCCCCCACGCTTCGCGTCCCTGACACCAATATTGCCTGGTGCACCGTCTTCCTTCAGACCGTTGCCAAGGCTGCCCCTGCCAGCGCTATGCAAGACGACCCGACCGAGCGCGAGATGCACCACTGGTGGAAGGCCAAGAAATGGGCATACTTCAACCTCAACCGCCTCTTCATCAGGTATGCCACAATTGCTACTCCTCTCGACACTCTCTGCTAACCTCTCCCAGACACGGCAACCCCGCCGTCCCCGGCAAGGAGACCGAAGCCCTCGCTTTTGCCAAGAACTTCATCGCCAATATTGCTCCCGAAATTCTCAAGCATTACCTCCACGAGATCGAAAAATGGGTGGCCAAGACCTCTTGGCTCAGCCGGCCCTGTCTCTCCTACACCCTCATCTTCCTCGACGAGGCTGTTACCCCCAAGGAGATGTGGCCGCACCTCAAGCCGCATCTGACCAACCTTGTCACCCACTTCGTCTTTCCTGTCCTCTGCCTGACCGAGGACGATCTGGAAAAGTTCGAGGATGAGCCCGAAGAGTACCTCCACCGCAAACTCACCTACTTCGAGGAGGCCTCTGCCCCCGACGTGGCCGCTACCAACTTCCTCGTGAACCTCACCAAGCAGCGCCGTAAAGAGACTTTCGAGATTCTCAAGTTCGTCAATGCCGTCGTCAACGAGTACGAAGAGGCTACCCCGGAAGCCAAGAACCACGTCGCCAAGGAGGGTGCTCTGCGCATGATTGGTACTCTCGCGCCCGTCATTCTCGGCAAAAAGAGCCCCATCGCCGACCAGATTGAATACTTTCTCGTTCGATATGTCTTTCCCGACTTCAAGAGTCCTCAGGGCTATCTGCGTGCCCGTGCTTGCGACACCATAGAAAAGTTTGAGCAGCTCGACTTCCAAGACCAGAACAACCTGCTCACTATTTACCGCCACATCCTCGATGGCATGGCTGATGAAGCCCTCCCTGTCCGCATTACCGCTGCTCTTGCACTGCAGCCTCTTATCCGCCATGACGTTATTCGCCAACACATGAAGCAGAGCATCCCCACCATTATGCAACAGCTCCTGAAGCTCGCAAACGAGGCCGACATCGATGCTCTCGCTAACGTCATGGAGGACTTTGTCGAGGTCTTTGCCACCGAACTCACTCCCTTTGCCGTAGCCCTATGTGAACAGCTCAGAGACACATATCTACGGATTGTTCGCGAGCTCCTCGAGAAGGAGAGCAAGGCTGGCGACGATGACGAACTATACATTGCGTACGATGACAAGAGCATCACTGCTCTCGGTGTCCTGCAGACCATTGGAACCTTGGTCCTGACTCTTGAGAGCACTCCCGATGTTCTCCTCCACATTGAGGCTGTCCTTATGCCTGTCATCAAGGTCACCCTCGAGAACAAACTCTACGGTAGGTCTCTCTTTATTCTGCACGATTCTACAGAGCCCAGCTAACCTGACAGACTTGTACAACGAGGCATTCGAGATAATCGACAGCTGCACCTTTACCGCCAAGGCCATCTCCCCATACATGTGGCAGGCTTTTGAGCTTATTCACACAACGTTCAAGTCCGGGGCTGAATTCTATCTCGAGGATATGCTGCCTGCTCTTGACAATTTTGTCCAGTATGGTGCTCCTCAACTGGCGACGAAACCCGAATACGTCCAAGCTCTCTACGAGATGGTTTCAGATATGTTCTCCGATCCTCGCCAGGGTGGCGTCGAGAAAATATGCGCCTGCAAGCTGGCAGAGGCTCTCATGCTCAGTCTTCGTGGAAGCATTGACCAGTACATGGAAGGCTTCATCTCCATGGCTATGAATGTCCTGTCTACTCAGCCCGACGTCAAACCTAGGACCTATAAAATTTACCTTGTCGAGATGGTCATCAACTCTATCCATTATAACCCGCTGCTGAGTCTTCAAATTCTCGAGGCCAAGGGGTGGACGAATCGCTTCTTCAGCCTGTGGTTCGGCAGCATGTCTTCGTTTAGCCGTGTCCACGACAAGAAGCTGTGCATTGTCGCCATCTCGGCCCTTCTCAACCTCAACCATGAGCAGGTTCCTCAGAGCGTCTCTGTTGGCTGGCCTCGTCTACTTCAAGGCATAACCGAGCTTTTCCGCACCCTGCCTGCCGCCCTCAAGAGTAAGTCCCAACGATCAGATCATCTATTGCTATCCTAACCCGATCTAGACCGCGAGGACGCCCTTCGTGATGATCCCTATTTCTCCAGCAACTATACCTATGAAGACGACGACGACGAGTGGGACGAGGATGAGTCCAAGTGGGAGGCCGAAGAAGAGGAGCCTGCTGTTGAGGAAGAGGTAACCGAAGCCAAGGAGGAGAGCAATGCCTATCTTGAATTCCTACACGGCGAGGTAAGAACCAAATGAAAGAGCAATTGCAGGAAATCAGCTAACAGTTTCAGGCTCAGAAGTTCAGTCGCGCCATCGACGACGACGAGGATGAGGATGGCCTCAGAGAAGATAGTGTCCTTCTAGAGTCGCCACTTGACAAGGTTGAGCCTTACCAGCTCTTCAGTGGCACTCTTCTTAGTAAGTGAGCCGACAAGCCTTTCTCTGCGCATGCTAACGCCCCCAGAAATGCAACAAGAGCAGCCGCAGTTTTATAGTAGCTTGGCTGGTCACCTTTCACCAGAAGAGCAAAATGTGCTTCAGAGCATCATTGTCAAGGCCGAGGGAATTGCCGCACAACAGGCACAGCAGGCACAGTAACCTGGCGCCACCGTGGGCTAAGGGGTATTTTTATACAGTGAGCAGTTTGGGGGCCAGACGTCGGGTGACGAATTGTCACGCCATGCGGGTTCCGGCGATGAGTACAAGAGCAAGCGGTGGATGTCATCAAGATACCTGAGACCAGCGAGGATTATGGATGTTTCGGGGCAAGGTTCAGCCATGCGGGAATGAATCCCTTTATATATAGTAGGTAGCGACAGGGCGGTTAACACTTTTTGCACTGTCGGCATGTCCAAGTCAAATTTCGAGCCATGATACGCGTGTCGGTCAGTGTGGGTAGCCCACACCCTGTCTAGAGAATGTGAGAAAGAGAGAAAAGAATAATGATTTTATGGTTTAAGGCGTATTTTGTCATTACCATGGATGTTGTCTACTGATGCTATTCAGCGATGCTGTCTACTGATTCTGTCTACCGTTGCTAGGTCTAGTCGTTGCTCGTTATCAAATGCTCAAGGCGACACCCACGCCATGATGTCCGTACGAGAAAACTGCTCCTACTGCTGCGCTTTTCCCCAGACATCCCTCCACACCAGAATCGTGCTCAGCGTCATCAGGCAGCCAATCGTCACGTCATTCATCACTACCCAGCCGACAAAGGACGCCGGCAGGGTTAGGTCCAGCACGTCCACGACCAGGCGTCTCCACGGCGGCGCGGGCGCGGGCGGGGGAATTTGTTGTTTCCGCTTCGAACCAGGAGTATGGGGGCTGTGGAAGAGGCCGATGCGCTGGGTGATGGTGCGGATGATGGAGGCGATGATGGCGTAGAACCAGAATTTGTTGGCCTCGACGAGCACGGGGGCGTACCAGGGCACGACGTGAATCTGCATGTCGTGGAGCTGCGGAGAAGTTGAAGAAGAGTCAGGATTGAATGGGTGGGAAGAGGGCGTGGGAAAAGAGGATGGGAGGGTGTTCGCACCATGGTCAGGTTCTCGAGGGCAAAGTACAAGAGCAGGCAGCTCCATTCCACTAGATCGAGGGTTTTATACGCGAGTGAGGCGTATTCCTTGCTGATAGCGTCGAGGACGTTTTGGACGCAGTCTAGTAATACAAAGAATCTCAAATATCTCCTTGCTAATTATACATGACGACTTTCATTAGTATTTGGTCATGGGGTTCCATTGAAGAGTGGCAAGAAGATGGGATGGCGCACCGAGGTTGAGCTGTGAAGCCGCAATGAAGCTCCGCGTCGCCACCGCCTCGTCGGCCGCCTTGGCGGAAATGAGGACGAGCCCGTGGAAGAAACGTAGCGTGAGGTCTAACCCGGCGGTGGTGCCGAGGAAACGGCAGCTTTGCGCGAGGAGGGACCGCGAGGGCGGCGCGGCGAGTGTGGCGGTCGGGGCAGCGGTGGAAGTCGTCGTCTGCGCCGTGGCCTTGGACTTGGGTTTTGCCATTGCTGCTTTGTCGCGAGGCAGGGGGAGGACGAATGGCAAAGGAGTTGGATTTTTGATTTATTTTATGTCTTTATTTTTTTGTTTTGGTTGTTGTTGCAATGGTGGAGGAAATTTTCGGGATAGAGAATGATGCTGTGTGGTGTAGATGGGAGAGGAAATTGGGCGCGAGGTCGGTGTAAAGCCGTTGTGGGCGGTCGAGGGCCGGAGCTAGCTCCGCGTCTGGATGTGGCCGTCAGCGCTGGGAGACATTTTTAGATAGGATTACACGTGATGGCTGTTGATTCAAGCAGATGCTCCATCATTAAATATTTATATTTCTTGTCGCATCTGCTCATCTGCCTAAAGTGTGTGAGAGCACCGGTTCCATGTGAAACACATCAAGTGCCAGTCTGCACCCACTGCGAGAGCTACACTCTACACCTGGGAGGATAAAGCGCCACGCGAAATGGCTGCCCTATCCGCTCCACGCACTCTTTGATGAAAATGAGGTCGTAGTGTCCTGGATAAATTCTTGTCTACCTATGCCGATTAGATGGCTTGTGGAGCGCAGAGAATCTGGGGAAGAATACGGATAGCATCTCCACTGATAGCCATGTCTACGGGACGAAACATCGTCACAGGATGTCTCTAACATTGTGTTCGCTTCAGCTTGTATTTCCAATATATTTTGAGGAACTTTACATTTGACCAGCGCAGTTTCGTGTCTGCCGAATGGATGCCTCTTCTGTTTACCTAGACCTGACCTAACAAGGGTACAGGTGAATTGAGCCTCTATGCCCAGGCCCGGCTTGAGAGACATATTGTGCTTGAATCGAGTCCTAAACTTTTTTCCGACCCTCTAAGATATATCATCAATTGTCCAAATACAGTTCCGGACTGATTCTATATTGCTGCAGCGAGGACAGGGCGACGGGTCGCAGCCTCGAAACCCCTACATTAGGCGGGCAGCTGTTGCTAGTGAATAACAGAAAAAAGTCTTAAATCAATGCATCTAGAACTAAAATAATCAACAGGGGGTAAGAATCGTGCTGAGATACATATGTACTAGCTATCTGCTAGCACTAGCCCATCTTCACTTCAACAACTTTGTTCCTTCCACTTCGCCATCTCCCGTAGGCTAGGCCTTCTTAATAGTAACCTTGACTGCCTCGTTTTGTGCAAAGGAATTGAACGCGAGCACAAATTTCCCATTCTCAACACCGAGAACAAGAGCACTATTCCGGTTAACCAATTTATACCCAGCTGCCTTGAGCAAAGAAGTGTCTTGTGCCTTGTCGACGACGCTTTGAGACGAAGAAGAATCCAAGGGTTCGTTGGTGTTGCCGCCGAAAGGGAGCAGGTACCACTGATCACTGCCGCCAGGGGAGCCAAAACCATTTTGGCCTTGCGCGTCGTACAGCTTCTGCGAAGGGCCGAGCGCAACACTCGCCCCAAGCTTGCGCCTGAGGGCGGGGGTACTGCCAGGCACTTGGACGTATTGCGTTGTTCCGTCCGACGCGGACTTCTGGCGAAGGCGATAGAATCCGCTGTTATAATCTGCATGGTACGGATCCTTGACGGGCTCCAGGTACCATTTGTTGCCAGATCCTAAATCCAACGCTGATTGACCGACGCTGATGGTATATTGCACGTCGGAATTGATCGAGGTTCCATCGGCGTCTTTGGGAGCGCGATATACGCTATAAGAGCTCTGAGCTGCGTTGTGGGGTGTCTGTGTAATTGTATCTATCGATGTATATAGATCTGAAATGATGGAATACGTCATCGAGCCGACGTTCTGGTTCGTGAGACTGCCCGTATCGATGACAGATGTATAAGCAAGATGGCGCGTAACATCTGCGGTCTGTCCACCGACAGGCACCCAGTTATCAGGCTTGCCGAGGTCATCATTCTCGTACACGTAATTGTCATAACTGATTGATCGGTATCTTCCCGAGTAAACGTTGTAGGTAAATGCGGCCTCGGAAAGTGTGCGAGTTGGCACGTATAGGCGACCAGTCACCGTGTCTTTGAAGATGTTGTGGCCCTTTGTAGGTGAGAAAGACGCCTGAACCCCGTAACTGTCGGTTGAGTTGACAACAATGTTCGAAGCACCTTGGCCGATCGTGATGGTACGATTCAGTGCAGGGTCCGGGTATGACACCACCGGAACTGGCTGACTAGATCCTTGACGCAGTATAGTTTTCGCAGCAGTGTCGACAACATACACAGCTCCGCTCCCATCGGAAAATGTAAATTTGCCTCCAGAGGAGAATCGCGTCGACTGGTACTTGACGGGTTTCCCGTCAGCGCCGGTGCCCTCATACGCAATATAGTCGGATTTGGGGACGTATACGAGCTGCAGCCCCAAAGCATCACCGACTGTCCCATCGATTCCGCCAATACCTGGCTGGTCCCACCGACCATTATAATACTTTCGCCACGTCGAGGGCGCCAGGCCGTTCTGCAGCGGGGCGCGGGCCAGATGATTTGCCGTGGCCAGGGTCGCAAAGCTCTTCTTGTCTCGAATCTGGCTGTTATACAAGGCATATGCGTAGCCGTGGATGTAATCAATGTAGATTCGCGTGCCGGATAGGCCGTAACTGAATGTCGAATTTGGAAACAGAGCCGCAGTGAGAGTCTGAGTAGGCTGTAGATGATCGGTGCAAATTTGATTGACAATTTCCCAAGTCGCTCCTTGGTCCGAAGACTTGGCCAACATGACGCGGTTATTGTGCAAGCCAGTGCGGATTCTGCGGTTTTGGTCTTCCACAGCGGGCCCCCAAGGGTCAAACTGGTACTCGTCGTTGACGATGCCCAGCCAAGCCTTTGACTCTGGATCTATCCAGACACCGACAATATCGCAATGGTCATCCTGGTAGAGCGACGGCATCGGGTTCGTAGCGCGTTTGTCTAGTTGGTAGCACATTGACCCGGTCTTATTCCAGTAAGAGTCATAGTTCTTAATCTGCGTTGCCGAGCCAAACGTATTCACAAGCTGGCCAAAGTCATCGCCCGTGGCAGTCTTGGTGAATGAAGTGCCATCGTCATACGAGGCATAGCTGGCTACCGACGTAATGAAGTGAAAGTTGCCGTCCACTCCTACAAACGACGATGCCGCAATGTCGGCGCCCAGGTTACCCGTGAACTGCTTTGAGCTGACCAGTTTGTATGTAGGAAAGGACGTGGTGGCCCACGCAAGAGAAATGTAGGTGGCCAGTTGTGCGACCACCAGCAGGCCGCGGCGCTGACAGCCAAGTTTCGACTGGTGAGACATGAAGGAAACGAAATACAAAAGGGTGGGCTCAAATGCAAATGTAATATTATCAGTTCGATATACTAGTGGCAAAATAGATTTGCTCTGGCGAGTAGTTGACCACGGACTCGGTACTTTGTTCGCTCGGCAGCAGACAGCTCTTTATAGTGCTAAAGTAGGGCCAACACTTGTGATAGTCTCTATTCGTATGCGACGTGACATGAGTTTTTCAGCAGTCGGCTAATCGTCTTTCTGCAGGAACCCCCCTTCTCCTATCGTCTCGTCTCTCCGTATCGTGCATCATGATCCTCTGCTAGCCGTGCTTGTTCAGCCGTCGGGTAAATAACCCCAGATTCGGCTTACTGTACATATATAATACATGTAGGGAGTTCGGCTGGTCGGCGGGCCGTGCGGAGTCCAAACATTCGTGGCCAAGGTTCTCGTGCATGGAGCACGGCCCAACCTGTTTTCCGACTGAACCTCCACCGATCTATAATCTGATCGCCGATTCACAAGCTTCGGACTTTTGTTTTCCACCACTGGCGTCATTTCCCGTACACTGCGACCCCAACGAAAAGTCTACAGTAGCGTAATAGCTGTAGTACAATTGCATTCACTTGCCGCGGACTTGAGCCTACTCTCCGGCAGACACGCCTCCTACGTCTTACATGTGGAAGTATGGGCGCACTAAAATCCGCTTCAATCCTTCACGATAAAGAAACTATCCTTTATCTATTATTCATAACACAGAGTGGATTCCGTCTTACTAAAATGCACATTGCCATGCATAAAGAGATACCGTAGACTACCACCTTCCTACATGGTCAGACCCCCTACCTAGTGTCAAGGATTCAGGCCCAAGCCTGTATTGTATTACTATTCAACGCCGGGAGATCCCTAAGAAGGGAAAAAGGCGCCTACGGAGACTTTTAATTACATATTAAATATTGGCCTATCCTGTAGGACTTCGGGGGGTTTTCGCTAGGGTTCGTGAGGCTGCGTAGCTGTCCTTGAAAAAGGACGTCTCCCGTGTGAGTGTAGCAAGCTTGACCAACCCGCGCCGAAAATGTTATCAACGTGTTGGCGCTGACCGAACCAGGGGGGCGCGGTCATCTTTCCCCTCAGGCCCAAGCCTGTATCCACCTAGCATTAAAAGTCCGAAGGCTTATAAGGATGCTACTAGCCTAAATACTACACGCGGGCGGAAATTAGCCTTGTAGTATTGTGATGAACAACAGCAGCAGTAGCATGGCTACCAACAAGAACCCCTATTCGGATTGGGCAGGTCGTGTCGTATGGTTCGTAGTATCGAAAGTACACATAAGAATGTAACGTTCCTCTGAGGGTAGGTGTGTGTATCGAAGACGTAGAAGACGAAGAGGACTGTAGAAGACGACCAAGGTAATAGAAGAAGAAAAGTAGGTGGACTTGACGTAGTCTCAAGGTAAAGAATGTGATGGGCTAACCCCAGGCGAGGCTCACAGCGCTAACCAGGACGCTGCTGCTATCATTGACAAGTCAACCACTTGTTGCCTGTTTACAGAAGGCGCTGGGCATACCAGCAGCCCATAAGATACTTAGTAAATATAAAGCTTAGGTAGTATAGTTATTAATTAGTCTAATTTGCCTTGCTTTCTTTTAAGGCTATAAAAATTATAGTAATTTAACCAGTAGCTTTAATTAATTAAGCAATAATGTTTTGTTGTTCGGGGAGAAGCGTAAGAAGCACACAGCATGGTATACCACACACAAGGTCCCTAGATCGTACACATCATAACTGAATATATCGCCCCTCCGAGGGTGTTTTGTGCGTTGCTAAAATAGTCATATCCTTCGGGTCAGGAGCATGCTATATCGAATAATTAAAATAGAATAAAGTAGCATTAATAAGGGTAAAGAAGAGTCGCTGCAGGTGGCGACATTATTAGCGACCACAAAGGGCTCCTGATCTCAAGGCAAATTCTAAAAATCAAATATAAAAAAGGCGAAAAAGTTATTTTCAAAATCTGGGGGGACTTGTCTCTTTTATCTATGGTGCCTTTTGCACAGCGCACCACCATGCAATGGCCGAATGCGGCCGACAACAATATTAATAGAATTCAGGTTAATTAAATACTCTAAAACCCCTATTACTAACAGCCACATTTAGTAGATATTCAGATCTCCGCATCGAAAATAGGGCGCTTTTTTTCCCCTTGAAGATTTCTATATTTCATTTTCGATAATTGCGCATATTGTATCACGGACAAGAGGTATTACGCGTGTTATCATCACGAACAAGAGACATGCCTCCAGCTGGCGGCGCTCTCCGTCTGTTGTACCATTCGAGTGGGGCACGTGATGACTTTGGCGGGCCGATGAACTGCAATTGAGTCAACTTCTTCAACAATACAAGATACATTGGTCTTTTTCGTCTCTTTTCTATATACTCGATATTGCTTTCGCATCTCTTTCTCAACGCAGGTCCGAGTTCAGCGTCTAGCGTTGTTGAGAGCGGAACTCAGAACGCGCATATCCTTTTGCCATCTGCAAACGCTCGACCCCGCCTAGCGATACACAGTCGGTGAACCATGACAACCCGATACCGCGTGGAATGTAAGTACTTGTATTTGCATCACATCATCATGATCCTTTTCATGTGGCTTGCGTCTTGTCCCATGTCCGACAACATTCTGCACTGTTCAGCTCACTGACCGCTTCTCAGATGCGCTGAAAACGCACCGACGAGACCAATTCATCGAATGGGTCAAGGGTCTCCTCGCCGTGCCATTTGTCCTCTACTCGCAGCCCACGGGTGTCGTCGGAGATGGCACCAGCGTCGCCAAGATGTCAGAGGAGGCGCATCGTCGCTACGCCGAAATCATGCACGACGTGGAAGTGATGATTGACGACCACAGTAAGCGAGGGCGGGCCCTCACCATTATTCAAACCAGCGCTAATGCTTCAAAAGTTTCCCGTCAAAATCAAGACTCTCCTATCCCCTCCAAGCTGGGGATGCTGGTCCCGACGGCCGGCCCCTTTTTCACAAGGCTTCCGCTGGAGGCAGCCTTCAAGTACCAGGACCGCAAACGCTACATTTCGTGTCGCCGATACGTGGCGCCCTCGTTCAACGATGTCCGGCTTGTCCTCAACTCTGCCCAAATCATGGCCGTGACCAATGGCACCCTGCAGCTTGCCACATTTGATGGTGATGTCACGCTATACGAGGATGGTCAAAATCTGGAGCCTAGCAGCCCGGTCGTGCCTCGTCTCATGCGTACGTTTTCTTTTTTTTTTGTAAACACGGAGCGTGATTGAGATGCTGAATCTAATACATGAACAGACCTCCTGAAAAACAACATCAAGATCGGCATCGTCACCGCTGCCGGCTACACAACCGCAGACGGCTACTACGGACGTCTGCACGGCCTGCTCGAGAGCATCGCCGCGTCCACGGAGCTCGACCCCGTGCAGAAGCAGAACCTCGTCATCATGGGCGGCGAAGCCAACTACCTTTTCGAGTACTCGCAGTCCTCGCCGCACCGCCTCGCGCCCGTGCCGCGCTCGCAGTGGCTGACGCCCGAGATGGCCTCGTGGTCCGAGTCCGACATCGCGGCGCTTCTCGACGTCGCCGAGACGGCCCTGCGCGACTGCATCCGTTCCATGAATCTGCCTGCCCGGCTGATCCGCAAGGATCGCGCCGTCGGCCTCATCCCGGACCCGCCGCACGTGCAGATTGCGCGCGAGAGCCTGGAAGAGACGGTGCTGGTCGTGCAGCGTATCCTGGAGCTCGGCAGCCTGGGCCTCCGGGAGCAGGCCGCCGCCGCCGCGAGCAAGATTGGGGGTGCGGCGCCCGACCACAAGCGGGGCGTGCCGTTTTGCGCCTTCAACGGCGGCCGCGACGTCTTTGTCGACATTGGCGACAAGTCGTGGGGCGTGGCCGTCTGCCAGCAGTGGTTCGGGCGCCGCGGCGACACGGCGTCCACGGGCGCGTCGGCGGCGGCCAGCACGGCGATCAAGGGCGAGAACACGCTGCACGTGGGCGATCAGTTCCTCAGCGCGGGGAGCAACGACTTCAAGGCGCGTAGTGTGGGTACGACGGCGTGGATCGCGAGCCCGTCGGAGACGGTTGAGTTGCTGGACGAGCTGGCGGATCTGACGCAGAAGAAATTGGCGTAGCTACGTAGAGCGGTGAGTTTAGAGATGCGAGCCGCACATGCCATTTCAATCAGTTCAACATGAGCATATCACCTTTACCATGTAACATATAACAAGCTCGAAGCATTTAGTTCTTTTATTTGCATTGCATTGCAGTAACAATCATTATTTAAAGACTTTGGCATATATCTTTTGCTTCCCTCCGGTTTCTGCTTCACTTAGATGCGGGTTGTTACTGTTGACTGGCAGATCGGACCTCGACTTTGGCTAATCGGACGACGTCTCGTCAGCGTCACGCTCTCATTTCTCCTCAGAAACTCTTCACCATCGGTTCAGCTCACTTCTGAGCTCGGCTTTCCGCCGATTGAACTAGATGACTTTGGCATCGGCAGCTCGACGGCACGAGCACTCATGCCCCCGGCGCCGACGCCGCCTCCGACGCCGCCCGAGGGGAGCTTCTCGCGCGGGGCCGTCGTCTGGACGTTACGGTCTTGGCTGGGGTCGATTTCTCTCTCGTTGCCGCCGGCGACGCCCGTGCCTGCGATGCCGGCCCCCGAAAGGCCCATGTCTCTCTTGTCGCGGGCCTTGTTGTCGGGCAGCGTGGTCAACGACTGGACGGCGGGATGTGTCGTGCTGCGTGTAGCGTAAAAGGTGACGCCGATGGCACCGGCGCCGGCGAGGGCCAGCATGACTTTCTTATCAGCTGCCATATTTGGAGAATGTAGATGAGAAGGATGAAGAAGTGGAAGTGGGAGTAGAGAAAAGCTCAGTTGTGCTTTTGAGCTCGTCAAGAGGCTATTAATAAGGGGCGCATTCCTGCAGCCTGATGGTGTTGGCCAACGGCACCATGATCATACATGATCGTAAAACTGACGCAATGGATACCCTTTGATATAATATCTGGGGCACACCAAAATGGTTCCTTGTCAAGATGCCTCCTGCCGCTAGTTTATCATTGACGCATCGCTGATGACATAAACAGCCGCCATCTCGATGAGCCACGCAAAGTTTATTATGGAATATTGGAAAAAATAGATCCCCTGCAGCCTTATGTTTTGGTTTATATTCCTAGTTGTTCCTCATCATAATAAAACAGCCGACAAGTCTTTACCTCGCGGCCAAAGCCACAATGTCTCTGGCGCAGCACTTGACCGTCGAAGATGAATTCGAGTGCGACCTGCCAGAGGAGAACCCCAACCATGCGCAAGGCTCGTGGCGGCGCATGAGCTTTGATGCTTTTGCGCCAGTGCGGCCGCATTTAGATGTCGCAGCGGATACAGCGAACCCAGAGGCTGCGTACAAAGCGTCGACCCTGCGAAGAATTGGTGAGTACTATACCCTTTGTGCGCGCGGCGAAATTTGGTCTGGTTAATAATTGCCCCCGCGAAACAAAATAGTTCAGGTCGCGCTCGCCGTGAGCTTTTGCTTTCTTGCTTCGGGCATCGTGTTTGGGTTTGCCTCGATCAAGCCGATTCTCGTATTCGAAGGCGTCTACAGCGAGTTTTGCAGCAACGGTGCAGCAAGGGGGACGACGGGGGGCGGGAAAGAAGGCGAAGGCGGCGAAGGCGAAGGCGGCGAAGGCGAAGGCGGCCGTGGACAGCCGTGCGCGGAGCAGGAGATACGGTTGAATCTGCTCTTCATCGCGGCATCGGTGACGACCAATACGTCGAGTTTGTTTGCGGGGTATACGCTGGATCGGTTTGGTCGGCGGTGGTGCGCGACCATGGCGGCGGGCTTCCTGGCGGCCGGCGCGCTGATGATGGCCTCGCACGGCTCCATGTACAAGCTGGACGGGTACCTGCTGGGCAACTGTTTCCTGAGCCTGGGCGGGACGTTTCTCTTTCTCCCTAGCTTCCAGCTATCCAATGCATTTCCAAAGCACGCGGGGCTCGTCGTGGCCCTCATCACGTGCGCCTTTGACGCGTCCTCTGCCGTCTTGTTCCTCTACCGCCTCGCGTGGGAGGCCTCGCACCAGCGCATCCGCGTCGCTCACTTTTTCCTAGCCTATCTCTGCGTGCCGGCGGCCATTGTCGCCGCCGAGTGGACCGTGATGCCGCGGCAGCGCTACCACACGCTGCCGGAGCTGGAGCGCAAAATGGCCGAGGCGCGCGGCAACGACGACGACAACGACGACGACGACGACGACGGTGTGTCGGACACGCAGTCGCTGCTGCAGCAGCGCATCGAGGACATTGCCGGGGGCATTGGCGAGCGCGTCGACCGCAGGCTGCAGCAGGCGGCGCTGCAGCAGAGCGACGGCGTCTGGGGACTGCTGCACGGGCGGCCCGTCGCGGCGCAGATGCGGACGCCCGTCTTTGCGCTGCTGCTGTGCGTGACGGCGTTTCAGATGCTGCGCATGAACCTGTTCATCGCCACCATTGGCTCCCAGTACCGGTACATGCTCGGGCGAGCAGGCGAGACGGCCATTGCCAACCTGTTCAACGCGGCGCTGCCTATTGGCGGCGTGGCGGCGACACCGCTCATTGCGCTGCTGCTCAACAGCTGCAGCGTCGCCACTGTGCTGACCGTCATGACGGGATACGTGGCACTGATGGGGGTGCTGAACTGCTTGTCGTCTGTGCCGGCTGGCGTCGCGACCGTAGTCGTCTTTGTGACCTTTCGGCCTTTTTTCTACTCTACTGTCTCGTAGGTCGTCACAAATCCCCCTCCCCCCCCCCTTTCCCCCCCTCCGGCAGTGTCTACACTCTGTTGTTGCTAATTTTCATCTTCTTTTAGATATACCGCTTCCAAGATTTTCGGGTTTGCCACTTTTGGCCGGGTATACGGCACCGTCATTTGCGTGTCTGGCGTCTTTAACCTTGTCCAACCGGCGCTGGAAAGCTGGCTGAGCGTGCAGCTGCAGGGGAACCCGCTGCTGCTGAATATCGGCTTGGGGGCTGTAGGCACCGTATTGGCGGCAGTCTTTACAGGGTATGTAAAGTGGCAGAGTGTTGAGAATCGCAAGAGCTCGTCGCATCCTAATGGCCATCGTAACGGAGGGACGTTGTATGGAACAGTAGCGTCATAGAGCTATAGACTTGGGTTAATACGTATCACAATTTCGATTATTCACGATTCTGACATGACCGTTTTGACATGTTTTCTTAACCTTGTTTCTTCACATTACACGGTTTATAATGGCTGAGCTTCTAGATGCGGGGAAGACATGTCTGCGTAACCAATGTGTCAGCCTGTGTTCTCGCTACATCTACGTAGTCCAATGGAAGTATATGGCTTCACTGCAGGTTGGATTCGAATAGCATGTAGGCTAGTTGTACATGGGAAAGATGAGCAAAATGTCGCCTGCCCCATCCAATTCTAATGATTTCGGACAATGCAGAAAGAATGCAGAAAGGAAGAAACCCCAAGTATCTCTTTGGTTCAAGACCTCGTATCATGCTCATATCGCAACAGCGCTCTGTGAATCAACTGCAGTCCCAAGTAGTCATTCTCAAACTCTGACCGTGTCGCTCCCGGGGTAACCGGCCCTCGTTTCGCGGGCAGCCCGCCCCCTCGCGTCGCGCACGAGTCAAAGTCAATCAGGACCAGCCCCGGGCCACCATCATCGACAAACATGACATTGTCCGGCACGACATCATTGTGCACCAGCTGCAGCCCATGCAGGTGTCTAACCGCCGCCCGAATCTGCGCCATGCAATTCTCCGTATCGACGACGGCGCCGCGGCGCATGCGCTCCGTCAGCGTCTCGGCGTACCTGTCAAAGCAGAGCCCCAAAATCTTCTTCTCCTCCTCCTCGCCGCCGCCGCCGCTGCTGCTCCCCCCCGCGACGTCGCAGCCCCGGAAGCGCGCGAGGTTGGGGTGCGGGTAGCTGCGCAGGCGCTGGCAGATGCGCGCCTCGTGGGCGACGTAGCGGGCGAGCGTCGGGGAGAAGCCGTCGTAGGCGTCGACGCGGACGCGCTTGACAAAGATGCCGGCGGCCTTGTCGGGCTCGTCGTCGTCGCAGAGGTGGGCGCCGGGGTCGAGCGGCGGAAAGAGGTGCGTCCGGTCGACTTGCTGCCAGGTACCGCACGACCCGGCGGCGGCGGCGGGCAGCGCCTCGGGGGACGGGTACCGGCCGGGGACGCGGGCGGTCCAGAACTCGGCCTTGTTGCGCAGGTACACGACGTGCGTGTAGAGGAACATGCGCACGCCGTTAATATCCCCCCAGCGCTCCTTCATTGAGTAAACCTCCCATTCGGATTCCATCAGTGCGTTTTTTCTTTTTGTTTTCTTTTTCAGTGAGGGCGCCAGAAGAGGGGGACGTGGTCGGAGAGCATGTCCTCGCGGAAAGGGAATGTGACGAGAGAGAGAGAGAGAGAGAGAGAGAGAGAGAGGTGGGAGGGAAGAGGAAGAGGAAGAGGAGGAGGAGGAGGAGGAGGAGGAGGAGGAGGAGGGGTTTCCCTGTTTTGTCTTCCTCTTTGTGCATCAGCCCACGAATCCTGTGTGACACTCGCGGTGCATGCAGCGGCGGGAACAAATCATTCATCTCACACACACTTGGTCCTCATTCGATGCGCACATGACAGGACTGCATTGCGTTTTTCTTGTACGTGGATCGGACATGACTCTTGGCAGTGGAGGGGCACGGGGTTGGGGCTGGCCCATGCGAGGAAAAACAAGCTTGTTTTGCAAAGTGATGAAAAGGACAAAAACACGGAGTGATTATTGTAGGAGACCTCTTCTAGATTTATAAAAGAAATCTAGTTTATTCCCGGTTGCGCCATGCAACCCCACGTTCCTAAAGACTAATCGGGTCCCGGACCGATCGGGCTCCGCGGGCGGACCCAACCAAAGGTTTGAAAAAGAAAATATATAACAGGCAAAAAAAAAAAAAAAAAAACAGTCGGCGACGACAAAAGCTTTATAATAGATTATAGAGGACAAAAAGAAACAACTAATAATGACAATAATGACAAGCAAAATGTGGAAACTAGTTGTATCCTTGCACTGTCGCCACTGGGGCGGGCTTGGCAGGCCCCATGTATTGCACTGGGCTCGGTGCGTAGACGGGCGGCGCGACTGACACGGGAGGAGGGATAAATTGTGCTTGCTGCTCAATGTCCTTGGCCGCCTTGTTTCTTCGGTGCTTGAGCAAGATGCCGCCGAGGACGGCGATGGCGATGACGAAGACGATGGGGAGGATGATGAGCTTGATCGCTCCGCCGATGAGACCCATTGTAGGAAGCGGGGAGTGTGAATTGAGCTTTGGGGAATAAAGAGGGCTCAGTTGAATAAATGTACCGAGTAACCAAAAGTCAGGATGATTTTGCTGCAATAAACGGGGTAATGATATTGTAATGTCATGTAGAATCTTGGAGACGTTGAGCATCTACGCCGAGGGACGGACTGCTTGTATTATACCCGAGGACGAATTGTTTTTATTACATCTCTTGCTCAGACACCTGTGCCGCTACAACCGGGGCGTTGGATGAATTCCTTTGCTGTTTCACAACATTGGCCTTTACCAAGATGCCTTCCATCTTGATAGGTCCTGTCCCCTGCATCGTTTGTGATTCAAAGTCTCGGCAGGCGCTTCGAGAGAGTCTTTGGCTGGGCCATGTATATGGGGACGTTGTTCACAGCCACAGCGCCAGTTTCGGCAATCCTGAGCCGAACCGTTGAAGCGGACATGTCCACACGGATGGACGGGGAGGCGTAGCGTCCGGATTGATCAAGGGCCGTCATTGGCCAACTTGCCCCTGCCTGGCTTACTTTTCTGCTAAGAAGCTAGCGAGCTTTGCCATATCTAGCACTCACAGTATTGGCATATTCTGCCAGTATTCTAAATCATGTCACCATCAACCGTGTGGCCTGCATGTCGATGCTCCAGTACATGGCCCAATCAGCCCACGCTGCGTTGCCCTTTTCAAGAAAACTTGCATCCCCGGACTTTGAATCTAGAAGAAGAGCTCGTTTCTTGTCACGCTTGGTTACTGATGCATCATATTTTATATTGCTGGACGGCGCTTACAGCAGAGGTAAAACATATCCCCACCTGCACAGCCTCGTGGAGTCGTGGCCGCCGACCGTACGCATGCGGCATCAGCTGCTGAGCGAAAATCAACAGTGATGGTGACTGAAAATAGAAAGAAGAAAAAGTACAACACATAGGAGTCTAGACAGCCGGCAACGGGCGGGATAGCGGCCGACGATAGATTGGACTAAGCCAAAAGTCACGAGCTACAAAACGAACAAAACAGGTATTGACAATAAAACATGTCCAGTCGCCGTCACCGTCGCCCGTACCCAGACCAGACAAACTTTACCTCCCTGTCACTTGGTTATACCGCGTTGCAACGCGTGGTGGTGCTATCCGTGGGAGTGATGTTGGCATCGCGGGGGCACACCCTGCTTGATGAGCGGTTTGGCGGCCAAAATATATACAATAATTCGCTTCTCACTATTGCAAAAAGGAAAAATCGAGAGATGGTGAGGTAATTTGTCACGATTCCTGTCCCAAAGCTACCTTGATCGACTTGGCAAAGATGCGCTGCGGGAAGCAGTCCCGGGGGGGGGGGGGGGGGGGGGCCTTGTAATTTTTTTTTTTTTGGGGGGGGGGGGGCGCCTTGTAATATTTATTTTCTTGCGTGACGACGGCGCTCACGCCCACATATATGAGAGAGGAAGAGGTTAAAGATTGCGATGCGCATGCGCAGAGATGGAAGAAGTAGCTTTCCATGCCCATTTCTTGACTGCTTCGTTCATCTACGGAAAGAATCGTCAGCTACTTGGGCCAGCTGTCGCGATTGAGCTTCCTCGCCTCGGTGGAATCTCCAAGGGACGAACCAATAAATGAGTTTGTAGATGTGCTTGGCTTTTCTAAGCAATTGAAATCACTTGCTCATTCGCCAAAGAATTCGCCGAAACACAGCGCAGCACTGTCACCGACAAGCAGGCGACAGAAGCGCTATATATTACGTGAAAACATTTCTGTTGCGAATAATGGAATATCATTAGCCAGAATCGCGTTTTAGACCCACTTTACTACCATTATATTTAATAGCTATAAAATATATAGACTTCTAAGAATTAATAATAAGAATAATAATTAAGACTAATAATTACTAATAATAATTATTATAACTTAAACTAATTATCGCTTAAGGCACTAGCTTAAGCGGCCGATTGCATAGGTGCCTTAGGCAACAGCCGGTTACACTTTAGAAGAGCTAATTCGCCCCACTTTATCTACGAGCTATAGAGGCTACGGTAACTTAACTATAGATAGCCTTAATTATATATAAATAGAACCCTTTTTATATCACTTAATTAAGACCACTAAAACTAACTCACCCTATTCTAACACTAATCAGTAGTTATCCTTAGGGACTAACCATAGACTAATAAGGCTCCGGAAGAGACACACAGGAGGTAACTAGTCCTTAGCTTATACTAACTAAAGAGATTAAATAGTATCCCTTTTTTAATAAATTAGCGCTATATAAATTAGAAAGGGAAGCTTAATACCTTCTCTCCTTATTATCTAATACGATTATAACACTATTATATAGTACCTCTTAATAAATTAGCGCCCTATAAATTAAGAGGATAGAATACGCGTTAAGATAATAATATATAACTATAAAAACTAACTAAATAAAAATAATAAGTTCTAATACTAACCCTATTAGCCCCTTAACTAAGAATAAAGGTAATAATAGATAAACTATTAGAAACCCTTATCCTAAAAGGTAAAGCTAGAGTTAAGAGCCCTTAGTAATTAGTAACTAATACTATAGTATACTAATTCTAGTATATAATAAACGAAGCCCTATACCCTTTAAAGATATTAGATACTTATAATAACCTAGAATAACGCTTAAGAGAAATTAATAGTATAAGGGTATATTTAATTAACTATTATAAGAATAACCTAGTAATAAACACACTAGTAACTATATATAAACACTTCTAATTAACTTATTTAGACTAGCTAAAGGAAATCTTTAATAATATAGATAAAGAGATCTAAATAGTAATTAGAAATATACTATAAGTAAAAAGAGTCTATATCTATAAAGGATTAGGTATTAAGATTATAAATACTTTATCTAAAGTCATTAAATAAGATAGACTCCTCTAATAAGATAAGAAGGATAATAATTATAAATAGTATAGTAAGCTACTTATACGAGGGTTAAGCTAAACATCTTTAAGATCCTTAAGATTATTAAGATTATCTTACTAATCTATAATAACTATTAAGAAAGATATCACTTTAAGACCTAGGATAATATAGAAGACCCTAGAAGAATAAAGAATTACTATTAGTAATAAAGCGTTAGAGAAATTAAGTCTTTTAAATATATTATACTCGCTAAATAACTCTTAAGATAAAGAGGAAGATAATAATAGAGGTGAAGATAACCTTATTAAGGTTAATACTCCCTATTAATAAACTAATAAGGGAAATCATTATTAATAGCTAACGCTACTAGGATATAACCTTAGAAGGGAAGAATAACCTAGAGGTAGAGCTATATAAGGGAATAAATAGGATAAGGACTATATTATAATCCCCTCTTCCTCTTACTTCTAATAAGACCCCTTAAAGAAGGTTAGCGAGGCTATCTAAAGCTTTATAGAAGCTAAGAAATATAGTAGTATAAGAGATAAGTTCTTTACTAACTTTATATAGACTTTTAAAGATAAATACACCTACCTTAGTATACTAAACGAGGCCCTCTATAGAGTATTCCTATTAATTCTAATAAAAACTATAAGCGCCTTCTACCTATAGACGCTTATAGGGAATGACCTTAAATATAAGGAGATAAAGTAGGCTATAAGGACCTATTTTAAACTAGACTAAGTCTAAAGAGATAGATTCGTCTAATAGAGTAATATTAGACTAAGAAAATTCCTCTATAATAATCCTATAAAGATAATAGTTAAGAATATCTAGCTAATAATTAATTAAATTAAAGATCTATATTTTAGGATAAATTTAAATAAAGATAAATAGGAAGCTAACTAAGAGATATATTAGACTCTCCTTATCGCGGTTAGAGGCGTGGAAGCCTATAGAAGAGCGATTCTATTACTAGCCCTAATATTTAAGACGCTCTATATAGAGTTACTATAAGCTATAATAGTATAGTAAGATAAGAAGGAATATAATAGTAAAGCCTTCTTTACTAACTACTAATTCTATAGTAAAGGTAATTTTAAACTAGGCTAGGAAAGAATAACTAAACCCTTTAGATACCTAAACTAAAAGGGGTATAACTAACTATCTTCTAACTAAAATAAGAAATATTAGATATATAAGAAATTAGGATGCTTCTTAACACACTATATAGAGAAGGAATAAGCTAATAAAAAGGCACGCTAGATAGCTAATTAAAGCTACTAAAGTAAGCCTAAAGAAAAACACTACTAGACATTCCTTATAAGTGTAGAAGGCGAAAAGAATAATAAAGACTACCTAATCTAATAATTCTAGGTAATAAAAGTCAATACCTTAGATAATAATAATAGAATAACTAAAGAAGAGGATAATAAAGAAGATAATAAGGGCAGTAAAGCGTATAAAAGAGTATTTTTCTTAGTAGAAGGAATAACACTAATAGCGAGCTTTATAGTAACCACTAATAACCCTATATAGCTAAAAGCTCTAATTATAGTATTATAGGATATAGTAGTCCGCTATAAGCTAACTAGTAAAGACCCTAAGAAGGCCTCTAAAGAGATAATAAGGGATATAATCCTATAATACACGGAGACCCCGAATAATAATACCCTGCCTTAGCTAATCGCATAATATTTAAATAAGATCTTTAGAGGCATCTTACCTAATATAGGGGCCGCCAGATCTTTAATAGCAGGCCTTCTATAAGCCTAGGCACTAATAAAATTAATACTAGAAATCTTAATCTAGAGGAATACTACTCCTAGCTAAGTTAACTTTAGTAGCGGTAGCCTTAATACTATTAGGAAGATAAAGATCTAATTAATATTTAGCGAATTAGAATTCTACGTCCTTAATAGATATACCCCCTTTTTCCTATTATATATAAATATAGATAGGCTATATATTAAGTTTAATAACCTAGAGAACCTTTTAATCTAAGGTAATATTAAAATAATAATAATTTAACACTAAGGACACCTATAGTAGCTACTATTAATAACTAAAGTAGTAGCTTTCCACCTATTAATAATCTAACTAAAAAGGCTATATTATTAATTTAGTTACCCCTTAGTAGAAAGACTATAACGCCTCCTAAGATAAGCTAGTAAAGAATTTAATAATAACGCGCTATAGTAGCTAACTAAGGTCTACTAGCACTACTAGCTTAACACTAAGGCACTAGGAAGATTTAGATTCTTAGTAAAAGGGGATTATAAATTTAACTATAAGGTTATTATAGACGTCTTCTATATCT
>JAEIJG010000544.1:0-24789 GCA_037289395.1 Beauveria scarabaeidicola
AAATTATAAAAAAGAAAAATATAATTATATTTAGCTTAAATATAAAAAAGTTATTATAAGAAGTAATATATAGTTAATAATTAAAAGAATATTTAAATAGGGTTCTAATTATAAGGTTAATATTAGAAATAAAATATAAAAAAAGTAAAAAAGTTATTTTTATTATTTTTAAGGGAGATATACTCTTTTATTAGTAGTGCTTATTATATAGCGTACTATAGGGACTATTTTAGACCTAATATAGTATACTATAGTATTAGTTACTAATTACTAAGGGCTCTTAGCTCTAGCTTTACCTTTTAAGATAAGGGTTTCTAATAGTTTATCTATTATTACTTTTATTCTTAGTTAGGGGGTTAATAGGATTTAGTATTAAGATTTATAGTTTTTATCTAGTTAGCTTTTATAGTTATATATTATTATCTTAATATATATTCTATCCTCTTAATTTATAGAATACTAATTTATTAAGAGGTATTATATAATAGTATTATAATTATATTAGATAATAAGGAGAGAAGGTATTAGGCTTCCCTTTTTAATTTATATAGTATTAATTTATTAAAAAAGGAGTATTATTTAATCTCTTTAGTTAGTATAAGCTAAAGACTAGTTACCTCCTATATATCCCTTCTAGAGCCTTATTAGTCTATAGTTAGTCCCTAAAGATAACTACTAATTAGTATTAAAATAAGGTAGGTTTTAGGGGTTTTAATTAAGTAATATAAAAAGTCTTTATATTATATATAATTAAGGCTATCTATATTATTATTATTAAATTACCTTAATTAGACTATATATATCTATCTAGTCCCTCTATCTTTATAAGTAAAGGAAAAACTAGAGACCCTAGTAGAAAACCCTTACTTTTTTATCTAACTCTAGTTATATATTAGTTTCTAGTAAGGGCTAGTAAGGCCCCTTTTCTTAATTATTTTCTAAGCCCTTTTATAAGCCTTTCCTTACTTCTACCCCTACTCTATATTAGTCTTATTCTTATTTCCCCCTAGCTTTATCTTAAGCTTAATAGTTATATATATTAGCTTATATTAGTTATATATTTATTTTATAATCTTCTTACTCTTAATTAAGTAGTCTAGTATATAAAGTATATCTTATTACTCTTAGAGTAAGGCTATACTAGAGATATATTCCTAGCTTATTAACTTATAATAAAGAAGTATATAGTAAATATTCTCTAACTTACTCCTATATTAGTATATTCTTATATTATATCTAGGTATCTAGTATTTATAGAAGAAGGTATTAAGGCTAATCTTCTTTATTTATAGTTATAATATAATTAAGCTTATATATTATAATATATAAAAGAGTAATACTACCCTAGCTTTATACCTAGTTTATAAGGGCTTATATACTAGGTATAAGGTAAGTTATCTTACTTATCTTTAGCTTTTTATCTCCTTATACTCTTATTTTACTTTCTAGACCTTATTAGCCTAAGCTTTAAGTATATATTAGTCTCTCTTTAGAGCCCCCTTATTTATTTTTAATAAGTCTTAATATAAGCTTTTTATTAATAATAAGATTTATCTATTTTAGTACTAATAGTAAAGGAGGGGGATTACTAATAATACCTATATAATAATATATTAGAGCTAAGCTATAGCCCTTATAGTCTCTTATTAGTTAAGTATCTTACTCTTTTATATTATTAAGTAAATATCTATTAAGAGGACTCTAAGCTTAGTCTTTATATAGTAAGTAAAGGTAACTCTAAAAGTACCCTTAGCTACTTATAAGTACCTTACTTATAATTCCCTTAAAGATCTTATTAAGCTCTTTATAAAGTTAGTTATAAAACTATATTATATTATTACTCTAAATAATATAATTAGGTAGATTTCTTATAAGTAAATATCCTTTACTTCCTTAACCCTTAAGCCTTATAACTTTCTAATTATAAGTTATAAAGTATAAAATACTAAGTATACCTTTTTTAATATAACTTTAACTTATTTTTATTATCTTAACCTTATTAATAAGGTTACTCTAAGGAGGTAAGTATCCTTAGATAACTCTACCTCTTTACCTTTAAGTATAAGAAGGCCTAGATCTAGGGTGTACTTATACTAAAAGTATAGTAACTTAAACTTTAAGATTAAAAAGCTAAGATAATAATCTTTTACTTACTTTTTATAGATTATTTAAGTATTCTTTAGCTAACTTTTAATTTTATTATAATCTTTACTTATATATAATAGGTTTATATTATTTATAAAACTAACTATATATAGGCTTAGGGCTAAGTTAAGGGCTTTATAAAGTAAAGCTATAAAAAGGATAAAAAGGATAAGGGATAGTAATAAGCCTTAAGGGACTCTTTATTAAATTACTCTTTTTTTTATAAAACTACTATTAATATAGAGTTAATTTATTTTATTATTAAAAAAAGACTAAAGGAGGTTAAGAATCTACTCTAGGTAGCTAAGGTAATAGAGTTCTTAAATAAATAGCTTATAATTAATATTATTAAAAGTACTAGCTATATCTAGTTATAAGAGTAATATTACTTTATTATAAGCTTATATTATATAAATAAACTTAATTATTACTACTATTATTACTATTTTTATTAACCTTTATCTCTAGTTTCTTATCTATCCTTCTAGTAGAAGCTAGTATATTTTTATTATAGTTATAATATAAGTAGTAAGAATCTTCTTAAAAAGCTTACTAGTTATATTAAGTAAGGTTATTAAGTACTATTTTCTTACTATTTAGAGGTTATTTAAGGTCTTCTTTAATTTCTAAAGGACTATAGTAGTACTAGACTAATATTATACTAAGAAATACCTAATCTATAGAAATATATTAAAGATCTTTATTAGCGCTTTATAGAGTAAGGGGCCTAGGGCCTTTAGGAGTCTATATAAGACCTTATTTAGGCCTAGGGTATTTTATACTATATAGCCTCCTAATATATCTTTTACTTTACTTATAGTAATAGCTATAAAGATATTAGTTATATCTTATATATAGGTAAGAGCGCTTTATTCCTTATCTAAGGTCTTACTAGGCTTAATAGCTATTAGGGCTAAGAAAAACTTTTAGGCTAGTACCTTTACCTTTTCTTCTCTTAACTATACTAGAGAGTCTTAGCCTAGTTAGGCTAGCTCTAAGATTATATTAGTTATATAGCTTATAATAAATTCTTTTACTTATTTATATTACTTTTATAATACTAAAGTATCTCCTAGTAAGTTAAGATATATTTTCTAGGTAGTTTTCTATACTTTAGCTAAGGCCTAAGCTTAGGTCTTTTTTATATTATAAGTAACTTCTTAGTTAACTTTATTTCCTAACCTCTAAGCCCTTCTTTATAATCTCTTTATTATAATAACTACTTAGCTAGTTACTTAGTTCTACTACTCTAGCTTTTAGACCTAGGTAAGGCTTATCTTAAAGATAGCTTTTTTTATAATATCCCTTATTACTACTATAAGCTTCTTATAAGCTACCTTTATCTTTATTAGAGTTATTATTAGGGTCTTAGTTATAATTAGGAGTTAGGCTAATACCTTTACTAATATAAGGGTAGTATTAATTATTCCCTATTTTTTTATTAGCCTCTTCCCTTTTATTTAATAGGCTTAGAGTTCTAATAGTTATAAGATATAATCTAATCTAGCTAGGTTCTAGTCTAGGGTTATATACTTACCTTATAAGACTAATAAGGCCTAAAGTAAGTCTAAGGTACTTATATAGTAATTATAATAAAATTATATTACTATCCTTAGGGGTATAACTAGTATAATCTTAATACTAGTAAAGGTTTTAATTATATTATCTATAAATATAGATTTTTTATTATAGAGATCTTAAGAGGGGTAGTAGAGGTTAAAGTCTTTAATTATTACTTAAGGGGCCTCTCTTACTTAGATATTATAAAAGAGCCTATATAGGTTAGTATTAAGTTTAATATAAAAGTTTATAAGGATAAGAGGGTCTATAGAGAAATTAATATAATATATATCTTTTTTAATTATAGCTTCTTATAATAACTTCTTAATCCTTTTATATATATATATAATTACTCTTCTCTCCCTTATAAGTACTAATAAGGTACTAAGGTAAAGGTAGGTAAGAGACTACTTAGTAATACTTCCTAGATTATAATAATATTATAGCTATTCTCTTAATAAAAGGCTAGCTAGATATTATTATTATCTTTATAAACGTTTTATAATAGAATTTTTATTTAGTTATTTAGGCTAGACTAAGTTAATTATAGTTATATCTTAGATTAGCTCTATAACTATTAGTAATAATAGTAGGGGTAGAAGTAGGTCCCCTTAGGTATAATTATATTCCCTAAGTACTAGGGCTAATAATAATACTTACCTAACCCTATCTTCTCCTAGGGTAAGTATAATACTTTTATATTATAGAATAGTTAGTAATACTAGGCTTATAGACCTTACTCTAGGGTTTATAAAATTAAACTTTAATATATTAGTCTATATAAGGAAGAGCCTTTAAACTAAGGCTAATAAGAAGGGTCTTAGAGGGTGCTCTTTTAGGTACTATATACTCTTAGCTCTTTTTAAGGGTAATAATACTTTTAGAGACCTTAGGGGTCTTTCTTTATTTAGGCTTAGGTAGTAGCTCTTAAATTATATTAGTCTAAAGTAATATACCTCTTAAGCTTAGCCCTAGTACTATTATATTATAAAATAGTCTTAAGACTATACTAGGTAGTTATTTTTATAATTAAGGTATAATTCCTTTTTATTATCTTTTTTAACTAAGTATAGCTTAGTTTTAGTATAAGTCTAGTAAGTATATTAACTATATTATTTCTTATTTTAGTAGAACTTACTTATATAGTTATATTAGTAATATTAGAAGTATTATAAAGGCTATATTATCTTTAAGAAGGGCTTATATTAAAATACCTAGGAGTTAAAAAAGACTTTTTATTTATAAAAGTAATTTATTATTTTTATATTATAGGTTTTAATAATTATTAAAGCCTTTATTTTAGACTTAAACTAAAAGTAATATATTTTTATTATAATAATATTTACCTTATTAAAGACTAAGAGTATTATTATAAGATTAGAAGTATTTTATAAAATCTTACTAAGTAAGACTACTTTTACTACTATAATATAAATTTATTAGGAGAGGGTTACCTTAGGCTTAAATATAACCTTTACCTAAAGCTTATCTTTAATATATTCCTTTACTTCTTAATAAAAAGTTAAGGCTATATCCCTTAAGGGGAGGTAGTATATTATTACTATAGTATTTACCTAGATTACCTTATTAACTACTATAATAACCTCTTATAAGAAGTAGTTTTTAACCTCCTAAGTATATCCTCTAATATTAATAATTAACTCTTATTTATACCTTATTAGGACTAGTTTTACCCTAAGGCTAACCTAGCCTTATATTACTATTACTTTAGTATAAGACTATACTTAGGATAGTAGTTAAGGTTATCTAGTACTTTAGCTCTTTTTTAATATCTAAATAATTATCTTTTTAATAATAACCTAAACTATTTTTTAGCTAACTAAGTTATTTATTTTTACTAAGGCTATCTTAGTCTTACTTTAGGCTTATATTTATTTATATTTAGACTATAGCTCTTTTACTTAGTCTTTATATTTATTTTTAATTAAGAAAAAGAGCTTATTAATAATTTCTCTCTTAAATCTTATCCTCTATTTAGTTATAACTATATTAGGCTTATTATAGTATAGTTCTATTATAAGGATATATCTAGGTATATCTCTAGTAGTAAATTAACTATTATAACTACCCCTAGTAAAGTAGCTCTAAGCTAATATTATCTAGGGGTAGATTTAAGTGCTTTTAATTATCTAATAAGTTATTTTTTAATTTTATTACTAGATTAGGCTTAATATAGTCACACGCTGTTTTCTACTTACGAAGATATTATAAGGCTATCTATAGTTAAATTACTATAGCCTTTATAGCTTATAGATAAAGTAAGGCGAATTAGCTCTTCTAAAGTATAACTAGCTATTACCTAAGGCACTTATGTAATTAGCTACTTAAGCTAGTGCCTTAAGTGATATAATAAGCTTAAGTAAAAAGCTTATATTAGCTACCTTATTAGAATTATATCTTTAATATAATATATTATCTAGGTTCTTTTTATAAAAAGAACTAAGATAATTAATTTAAGTTATATTACTTTTAATAAGATATCCTTTTATTTAAATAAAAAGGTAATATAGTAAGTACTTTTACTAGCTAAGTAGTTTTATAAAATTAATATATCTAAGACTATAATATAAGATAATTTAGAGTATATTATAAATATAATAATCTCCTTACTTAATAGTAATACCTTTAATCTTACTAAAACCTTAGGGGGTACCTTACTAGAT
Organism: Beauveria scarabaeidicola; assembly: GCA_037289395.1. Lineage (NCBI taxonomy): Eukaryota > Fungi > Ascomycota > Sordariomycetes > Hypocreales > Cordycipitaceae > Beauveria > Beauveria scarabaeidicola. The sequence continues at coordinate 6,390 of JAEIJG010000544.1, forward strand.
ATAGTTATTTAGTAAAATATAGAATTAGGCTCTAAAGCTTATAAAGCTTAAAAATAGCTACTAAATAACCTTAATACTTTAAATTAACTACTACTTTTACCTCTAGCTACTAAAGAAGATCTTAATCCTCTAGAGATACTATTACTAGTAAATAATAAACCCTAGTATACCCCTCTTATACCTAGTAAGTTAACTATAGACCTAAATAACTTTAAAAGTAATAGTATTAGCTTAGCTAATAGTTTAATATTTACTATACTAATTAGTATTACTAAGTAACTAATTAGCTAGTTATATTAAAACTTAATACTAGAGATACCTTAGAACTATAGAGAGGTATAATCTTATACCTTCTAGAGATAATTATATAAGGCTATAAAGGCTTAGAATTAGAGAATTTATATTATAGGTATTATAATTATAAATAGGTATATAGAAGTAAGATTATAAGTAGAGATAGATTTAGATAGAAGAGAGTAGTATAGAGAAGTAATTAATAAAAGACTATATTATTAACCTTATTATTCTATCTTCTATCTAAGAAAAATTATAATTATTTATAAAGAAAAAGAGATAAAAGTAATACTTAGAAAAAACTCTATTAAATCTAAAATCCTTCTCTTATATCCTACTATATATAGGATATTAGCTAATATAGTTACCCCTTAAGTTTTAGTATAGCCTTAGTATAGTTTTAGCTATTTTAGTAGCCCTAGTAGCCCTGTAGGGGCTATGATAGCCCCTTAGTGGGTTTAGTGGTCTTACTATAGTTTTAGCGCCCCTTAGCGCCTTTAGTGGCTCTACAGAGGTCTCCAACAGCGCTACCAGACTCGGTAGCTTGTGTAGAGTCCCTGTAGATGACCTACTTTTAACAATAGGTATAGTAGAAACTAAGGATAATTATACCTAGCTATATATAGGTAGACTTTTTAACCTTTACTAGATATATACTTATAAATTTAATTCTTAGGGGTACCTTAAGTATTATAAAGCTTAAATATATATATAAGGAGACTAGTAGCTAATAACCTTTCTTATAAAAGTAACTTTAACCCTAGTAACTTATACCTTTTACCTAATAATAGCCCTAATAATAGCCTTTAGCTTAGAATTAGCTTAATATAACTTTATTAATACCTTTCTAAACTCTATACTTAATAAAAAGATTTATACCTAGTTACTACCTAGCTTCTTATAGAGGTATAAGTACTAGAAGCTCTTTAGAGCCTTATATAGCCTTTAGTAATTCTTAATTCTATAGTATAATAAATTAAGTAGCTTTTTTAAGTCCCTTAGATTTAAGGTATACCCTAAGGACCCTTATATTATAACCTAAGCTAGAATTATTATCTTCTTCTTTATAAATAACCTAGTTATTTTATATTATAAGTTAATAAAAAAAGAATTTTTTAACTTATATAAAGAAATTATAATAAAGTATAATATTAAAGCCCTAAGAAGTCTTTATTAGTTCTTAGTAATAGAAATTATTAGGGATTAAAAGAATAAGAAGGTCTAGCTTTCCTAGAAGTCTTATATTTAAAAAATTATATATTAATTTAAGTATAATAATAAGAAGAAAGTCTAAATCCCTTTATTAATAAAGCCTCTAGTTACTTTTAATAATATAGCTAAAAAGGAGGTTATTATTTTTATTAGTTAATTATTAGATTAATTAAGTACTTAACTATAATAACTTAACCTAATATTACCCTTACTACCTTAAAACTCTCTTAATTTCTTACTAACCTCTCTTAAGAGTATATTAACTAAAGACTTAATTATATTTAGTATCTAAATTAATCCTAAGACCTTTATATTATCTTTAATAATAACTAAGAAGAGCTTATAGCCTATATAAATACTACTTTTACTAATAATCTTTAGAATAAAAAGAGTACCTAAGGGTATATTTTATAGCTCTTTAGAGGCCTTATCTTTTATTACTTAGTTAAGTAAAATATAGTTATAACTTTATTAATAAAAGCTAAGCTTTTAACTCTTTCTTAGATAATAAAAGAGATTATAGTATTCTAATACCTATATACTAATATTAATTTCTTTTTTAATAATAATATTAAACTCTTTTATAATAATAACTAGATAATTTAGCTAATTAAGAAGGACCTAATTAAGCTAGTAATAAAGCTTTATTATATTAATATTTATAACTATTAGGTTTACTAGGAAGCTAAAGCTAGTACTTTTAACTTATAATAGAAGTCTATAACTAAGATAATTATAAATAGCCTTACTAAGGCTCTTAGTAAGTAAAAATTTAATTAATTTATTAAGATACTAGGCTTTAAAGTAAGACTATTACTAGTAGAAGTAGCTAAATTTACTATCTAGTAGTTAGAGCTAGTATTACTAGTAATATTTAATAATAATAAAGTTAATTAGCTAGAATAACCTAAATTTAACCTTATAAATAAATTTATTATACCTTAGTAGCTAAGTATAATATTATTACTAACTAGTTAAGTATAATATATAATATCCCTTTAAAGCCTAAATAACCTTTTATTAAGTAAAATAAATATATTATTTTTTAATACCTAATAGCTAAGTAGTTTATATTTAAATATAACTATAAAGTTATTAAATTAAGTTAATATATATAGCTTAAGTACCTTAGTTAGAGGATATTAAAATAATAAAAAACCTAATAATATAGATTATAACTTTAATAAACTTATATAGTTTTTATAATATTTAGTTTTTTTTTTTTATAAAAAAATTAAGTTTTTATTTTAACCTTAAATAACTTATATCTTTTTTTTACTTTCTAATATATATAAGTATATAGTTATTTATAAGTATTATACTAATTAAGGGTTTAAACCTTTATAATAATATTATTATTTTTTTATTATTATATATTTAAAAATACTAAAAATTATAAAGGATTTAGGCTAAAGCCTATACCTATTAGGTATAGAGCCGTGGGCTTATAAGGCCACGCCTAGGCGTGGCTTAATAGTTAGTCTATAATATAGTATAAGGAGGAAAGGGGCTCGCCCCCTTTCCTCTCCCTTCTCTCTCTTCTTAAGAGAATTAATAATAATTATAACACTTACTTATAAATACTATAAGGCTAGTCCTTAATAATTAATTCTCTTTACTAATATAATAAAAGACTCTAAGATAGATAATATTATAACTAATAAGCCCTTTAGGAACTCTAAAGAAACTTATAAGAGACTATAAAAGTAGTTTATAATCTTTATAAAATAAAATAGTAAATAAGTAGAGGAGATATAGACCTTATCTAAATAGCTACTCCTCTTATAGAATAACTAATTAATAGCCCTAATAGCCCCTATAATAACTAAAACTACTATCTAGGCTTTAATAAGTAGAATTATAATAATAGTAATTAAGAGAAAACTACTCTTATAAAGAGAGAAATTTAATAGTAATTAGAAAGCCTTTATAGGCTAGAAATAAGTAATCTAATATAAACTTAAAATTAATGTGGACTTTATTAGCCCTTTAAAGGTATAATTTATATATATCTAGGTAAACCTAAGTATAATAGCCTAGCTAAAAGTTATAGCTTACTTTAAAGCTAGTAAATAATAAAGTAAATCTAACCCTTATAACTTCTTAATATATCTTAAGATAGTATTTAAGGACCCCTATTAGCATAAGATTATAATAATAAAGTTAAATTACTTAAAATAAGGAGAGAGAGAACCTTTCTTATAATTCTATATCTAATTTAAATAAGAACTAGCCCTTATTAGAGGCCTTCTTTAGAATAATAAAGTTAAGCTTATAAAGCTATAGCCTATTTTCTCTAATATAATAAGAAGACTAATAATTAGCTAAAAAGTATTAAGAACTAGTTATAAGTCTACTATTTAAGAGCTATAAGAGCTATTTATAAATCTAGAATCCTACTAAATTAAGAAAACCTACTAACTAACTACCTAATAAAATAATAACTATATTAGTATAAAGAAGGATAGTAATATAACTATAATTAGTATAAATAGCTTATAAATACCCTTTACTACTAATATATTACCTACTATATTAGCTAGTATACCTAAGAAGTATATAATATAAGTTAATAAAGAAGTCCTTTAGGGCTAAAAAGATAGTAAAGCCTATATCTAATATAGGTAGAATAGATATAAAGTATATAAGTACTAACTACTCCCTATATAACCTCTAACCTTAAAGATAAACTAGGTTAGTACTTATATAGGGGAAGATATAAAAGGCACTAACTTAGAAAATAAGAAAGCCTAGGGAAAAGACTCCCCCTAGGCTAATAACTAATAAATATACCTATATAAGATAAGTAAGAGAATACCTTAGGAATAATAAAGGTATTAGAGGAGATAGTTAGAAGGATAAATATAAAACTATTTCTTATACTAACTATCCTAGAGACTTATACTCTTATAAATATCTTAGTAGACTTAGGGTATAAATACTATAGAGCTATAAGTAAAAGTATAATAGACTTACTATACTTATAATAAATACTATTACCCTTAAAATATAATATTAAGGTAGCTATAAGAGACTTACTAAAATTTTAGGTAACTTATATAGTAAGGGTATAGGTAGACGTAGATAGTTAGGTCTTCTTAGTCCTCTTATATATTATACTAGCTCTTTTATACCTAATAATACTAGGTCTACTATAGCTAGCTTACTATAGGTTATTATTAGATATAGAGTAATATTACCTCTACTTAAAGAGAAGGCTAGGGTAGAAGATCTATATAATAGACTAATACTATAAGGCCCTAGCCTTAGTCCTACTTAAAGGTAATTAATTTTATAGGTAGCTAAGGAAGGACTTTAAGGTAAACTAAAAAGAGATATTAGTCCTTATTACTAATATCTATAAGATTAATATAATTATTAAATATTCCCTAAAGCCTATAAAAATACTCTTAGACCTATACTAAGAATTTAGGAGTTTATTTACTAAAGAAGATATATTAGCACTTCCCTTAAACTATAATAGCTTTAACTATAAGATAAGGATTAAGAAGGGGCTAGATAGGACTATAGAATAGCTACTATATAGATAATTCTACTAAATATTATAAGACTAACTCCTAAAGCTTTAATAATAATTAACCTCTTTACTAGATAAGGGCTAGATTTAAGTAAGCTCCTCCTTAGCTATAGCGCTAGTATTATTAACACTAAAACTAAATAGAAGTTAGTAGTTTTATATAGATTACTATAGGCTTAATATTATATTAAATAATAACTAATACCTATTACCCCTAATTAAGGAGACTTTTTAATCCCTATTAATAACTAAATAGTTTATAAAGCTTAATATATAGTTTACCTTCTATAAGCTATAGATAAAGCTAAGATATAAGAAGTATATAACCTTCTAAACTTACTTTAGACTTTTTAAGTAGCTAGTTTACCCTTTTAGACTCTTAGGCATATTAGCTATATTCTAGTAATATATAAATTATATACTAGGTAAGACTCTTAATAACTATATAATAGCTTACTTAGATAATATCCTAATCTATAGCTTAGGTGATAAGGTAGACTATAAATAGAAGGTTATAGTGGTACTAAAGAAGCTTAAAAAGGCAGGCTTATACCTTAACCTAGAAAAGTATAAGTTTTTTATTAAGATAATAAAATACCTTAGCTTTATTATTAAGGTAGGAGTATTACTTATACTAGACCTAGAGAAGGTATATACTATTTATAAATAGGAATCCCTATAAAGTATAAAAAGTATATAAAGCTTCCTAGGTTTCTTAAACTTCTACTATAAATTCCTCTTAGAGTTTATATCTATTTTAAAACTACTAATATAGCTAACTTAAAAATATATACTATTTATATAGGGGGAAATAGAAGAATAGGCCTTTAAATAGCTAAAATCTTTATTCCTTTCTAAACCTTATTTAGCCCTTTAAGACCCTACTAGAGATACTATAGTAGAAATAGACTATTTAGGAATTAGCCTAGGTAGGTGCTTATCCTAGCTAGATAATAATAGTATATTATAACTAGTAGCTTACTATTCTTATAAACTAATAATAGTAAAACGGAACTATATAATCTATAATAAGGAGCTTTTAGTAGTAATTAACTACTTATATATATAAGAAGTAGAACTTTAAGGCTAAGAGTAACCTTTTATAATACTAATAAACTATAAGAACCTTAAGTACTTTACTTAGCTATATATTATCTTAGAATACTAGGCCTATTAGGTAGAATTTTTATCTATATTTTACTACTAACTCTACTATTACCCTAGACTACTTATATAATAACTAGACGCCCTTAGCTACTAGGAAATATATAAGGATAGCCTAGATCACCTACTAATAGAGATACTAAAGCCTATTAATATTATAGTGATAGAGGACTAAATAGACTATATAGACCCTTAACCACTATTCGCTAAAGATAACCTTAACACACTCTAATAAGTAGCCCTAGAGGTAGACCTAAGTTACTATATAAAAATCATAGTAGTCTAGGATAGAGTATATACCTTTCTATCTAAGGTGAACTTAAAGGACTAGGTTACTAACTATATAATCTTAGCCTACTACTATCTTTAGTTCTAGGGCTAACTTTAGGTCCTAAACTAAGAGCCTCTTACTATAGTATTAATTAAACGCGTTTATATAGATCTAATTATAATATACCTAGGAAAGAACTTAATATTTATAATATTAATAAGGTCTTACTACTAGTCTAGAATATCCTAAGATATAACTAAATATATCTAAAATTATTTTTATTATAAAGTTTATAAGTCTAGGAGATATTAATAAGGCTTACTTTAGCTAATTCTTATAATAAACTAATATTAGTAATAGATATTAGTTAACTTTATAATAGAACTCCTAGCCTAGGGTAGTAATAAATTATATTTCCTTATAATAATTACTAATTAGTTATTAAAGTTTATCTAGTTAGAAGTAATAATATTAATAGTAGTAGATAAATATACTATATATTTCCTCTTATACTAGTAGTATTTCTATAGATTCTTAATATAAATAATTAGTAATTATAGTTTAGACTAAGTAAGTAAATTCTAGTATACTCTTTATTACTTAACTAGTACTAAATAACTCTTTTCTATAGTATATTACCTATAAATAAATAGTAGTATAAAGAGAGCTAACTAAGAAGTCTAGGCTATCCTTTATATACTTATATCTTACTCCTAGTTTAACTAGGTATAATAGCTCCTAATAGTATAATAGGCACTAAATAATAAAGACTTTTTTATTACTAGTTTTAGCCTAAATTTCCTCCTTTATAGTTATAATAAAAAGCTAATTTAAATAATATAAGGTCCTATAGCGCCGCCTAAGTTACTAGTAGGCTATACTAAAGTTTTCTTAAAATATATCTAAAAGGGTATTAAATTAGCCTAATTTATAATAGCTTATATATAATAATAGTAAAAAGAATCTACTAATAAGGCCTAAAGGCTAATAAAGCATTATAAGGTAAGTAACTAAATATAGTTATTATTATAGAATATTATAACTACCTAACTAAGTAAGAAACTTAACTAGGTCTATAGAAAATATATAATAATTAACATCTTAACCCCCCTTATAGTAATACTAGATATACTTAAGAACCTATATAAGACCTTTTATATAGACTTAGTAGAGAGAGTTATAAAAGACCTATTACTATTATAAGCCTATAATAAGTAGGCGCTAGAATTAATACTTATAGATAGTAACCTAAGCGTAAACCTAACTTATAAATATTATATAAAGAAAATATTATATACTTAGAACTAATATAAATATATAAAGATAAAGGAGCTACTTATAAAATAAATAGGTTATTAAACGCTAATATAGGAACTATTAGCTATATTAGTAGATAATAAGGTATTATATAAGTTTAAATTTAAATAGGGTAATACCTATATAAATAATAGGCTATATATAATATAATTTAGAGCGAGAGTATAAGAAAAGTAGTATAGAATATTATAATAAGGGTATAACTATAAGGAAACTCTATATTAATTAAAAACTACTACTACTATAAGGGTAATATTATAGACTTATAGTATTATTAGGTTTACGCCTAGCCTCTTAATGTATATAGCCTATACCTATATAGTTAGAAAAAGAATAAGAAAAAAAAAATAAAAATAAAAATATATTAGTATATTAGTATATATACTAGTACTATAGTAAATAAGAAAAAATAAAAAATAAAAATAAAGTATAATTAAGGTAGGTATATACTAGTACTAAGTAAGATAAAAATAAACTTCTTTTTTAATAAAGACGCCTACTAGAGGGATAATATATTAGTAATAAAGGGATATTAGGCTATAATTCCTATAACTAAGGAATAATTAGCTCTTCTACTAAGAGAGAACACTTTTAGCGATAGTAAGAGGATTTATAGTAATAGGGTAAGTATAAATAAGAATACTTATATTAATAAGGTAAGTATAAGTAGGAGTATAAATAATAATAAGGTAAGTATAAGTAAAAAAAGTATAACTAATAATAGTAATAAGAATAATAATATAATAATTTATAGTAATAAGATAATTATAAAGAGTAATTATCTTTATAATATATAATAATATAATAATAAGGGGTTATAAGTACTATAGTAGTAAGAAGGGTAGTAAGTATAGTTTACTAGAATTCTAGCTAATTATTACTTATAGTATAGGTATAAGCCTACTAGTCTTCTTAAGTAGGTATAAGTAAAATTTAAAATATATAAAAAGTAATAACTTACCTAAATAGCTTAGAAACTAATACTTAATATATTAGTTAGAGGAGTAAGATTAAATTAACTACTATAGACCTAACTAGGTATAAAAGTAACTACTAACTAGGAGAAAGGTAATAAAGGTATAATACTATCTCTAGAAGGAGTAAAAATAAAGGCATCTTAAGTAATATAAGGATTTACTTATATAGTATTTAAAGTATAGTTATATTACTTAATTATATATATAAACTTATCTATTATAATAAAATATTTATACCTTTTCTTATAATAAATATTTAATATAATAGTCTAAATAGTCTTCCCCTTATTAATAAGCTTTTTTATTATTTTAATAGTATAGTAGAGGTATAGATTATTAGTAAAAAATATAGAATTATATATATAGACCTTTTTTAATCTATAATAATTTATATATAACCTACTTATAATTAGTATATAGTTAAGTTTAATATTTTTAATAGCTAATCTAAAATATATTAAATAAAGAAAATTTTCCTTATACTTAGCACTATATATCTTATTATCTAAGTCACTAATTATAAGGATATTATTAATAAAGTAGTAAGGCCACTTATAGCTACTAGGACTAGTGTTATTATTACCTTATAATAGTAGAGGGGGGGGAGGTATAGCTATAGTAAATATATTATAAGGCTAAAATAGGAGATTAAAGGAATTATTAAGGAATAAGTATATAAAATAATTTAAGAAGAATAAATATATAGAGAAGTTATAATAATATTATATAAGAAGAAAGAATTAGCTTAAAAGGAGGAATTAAAATTTTTTTAAGAAAGCTATAAGAAAAAGCCTTAATACTAATATACTCTTAGAGTATATTTATTTTACTATAACTATAAATATAAATATAATTATAATAATAATACCTAGTAATAATTACTATATAAAAGTAAAGTATATTATATATATATACTTAATAATTAACTATAGTAAGTAAGAAGAGTAAAGCACTAAATAGCTAAAATAAGGCTTATTTATTAAGGTATAGACTATATATAAAAGAGGTGGTATATATTATACCTTATATAGTATAAGTTGCGGAGCTACGTGTATAAGATATAGATATATAGAAGATTTTTCTTTAAGGGCATAACGCGCGCTACGCACCTAAGGCGACTCTAGGGAGAGAGGGTATATAAAGGATTTAGGCTAAAGCCTATACCTATTAGGTATAGAGCCGTAGGCTTATAAGGCCACGCCTAGGCGTGGCCTAATAGTTAGTCTATAATATAGTATAAGGAGGAAAGGGGCTTACCCCCTTTCCTCTCCCTTCTCTCTCTCCTTAAAAGAATTAATAATAATTATAATATTTACCTATAGATACTATAAGGCTAGTCCTTAATAAAAATAACTATTTTTAATATTTATAATATATTTTTTATACCTTAATCTAGAGTAGCTTAAAGCTAAGGGGGTATATTAAATAGAAGGGTATTATAAGATAGACCTATAGGATTTAGTACCTATAATAGAGGTAATATTATATAGTAGAAGACGTACCTACCTTATAAGGGTGTCCCTTATTCTTCCTCGCACTATAGCTTCTTTTGCTCCTTAATTAACACTGTTTCTATGCCTAATCACTGTTCCGCGTGACACACGCCACGTTGGCAAATGCCCCTAGTAACTAAACTGAAAAGCGTCAATGGGGTCTTATTCCGGCTCGTGCGCCTTGACGGCTATGATTCCGGTGAGGCTGAATGAGCTCTAAAATCTTTCCTCTTTTCAAAAACAACACTCCCCATAACTTCTTGCGATACCATGGGAATCATTCTCCAAGGTTGTTCGTACTGCAACTTCTTTTCATGTCCTCTCCCTCATCGGGGGAAAGCGTGGCCGAAGTTTACATTTAGGAATTTTCTAGCGCCACTTTCGCAATCTTTTGTTCCGTGGCATACGAAGTAAGCGCAGGCACATGTCAAACTTGCTACAGGCGTCGTGTTTTGTCTCCTTTCAGGATTAGTGTTTATGCACTATTTCGCCAGCGGTAGTATCGGGTTTCTTTTGGTGCTGACGCTTTTCCTCTTTATTTCTTCGTATATTAGTTAGCGGGCGACAACCGGCTTACATGCCTTGGCCCCAAGCTGGCCACCGACCAATGCAGGCGGAGATCTTCGCGAGTACAGCAGGGGGGGGAGGTCTCACCAATAAGGGTGTTTGTACCGCTGGCACGTTCGCCAGGCGTGAGCCGGGACAAGAGGCCAAGAGCGTCGCGCGCGCGGTGGTTGTCGAAAATGTTGATGTGTGCCCTGAGAACGGAGTTAGCTCTGCAGATCATCATCGGTCGACCGTTTCGGCGCACATCGATCCGCTCCTTGCTTTTGGTTGTACTCTTGTCCCCAAGGGCCCGTCTTGGTCGGGTCGGGGAACAAACGAACGGGCTACCCGGCGTATTTATAAGCGGGCTGAACAAAGGGTTGCGTGGCCGGCGATCGGTGTAGTATGCATGTACTGTACGAGGTTCTCGCTGCCGAGAACATGCATCGACTCGGCATCGACTGGGCTTTTCTGACCGATGTGGCTTGACAAGGTTGTTAGCCAAGCCGTCGTTTTTGAAACAATCATCGAGCCACACGGGACAATGACGAAAAAAAGAGGGCTCGTCACTAAAAATGCCCCGGTGTCCCTTTGATCTATACGGAGTTACAATGGGGAGTTATGGAGTACTGCCTCTCCTTGGTGAATTATGACTTATCTGTTAGATGGATTAGATAAAGCAAGAAGAAATAAAGGTGAAAAAGAAAAGTAGGGACTAACTAGTTATGCGTCTTATTGGCTTTGCCCTGTTCGAGAGCCATCTTATTTCGTTACCCACATGCCACGCAACAGGGGGCGTGTTGGTGAATTTGATAGCTTTGCCCCCACGCCGCCCAACTCCTACTTTTTTTTTTTTTTTTTTTTTAAAGATGACGACGAGCTAGAGAAACCTTGCGAGTCTGACTACGGATTTCGAGGCTGGTAAGAAACTGATACTTGCGCAAAGACGCTCCCATGCCAAGCATCCGTCCGCAAAGCTTAACCAACAATTTAAACAGAAAAGTAACCCAACTTTTTAGAAGAGCATCAAAAACCCCTACTACCCCAACTGGTCTTTCCTGAAACTCATGCAATCCCCGATGCCCACGGACTTGTTCTGCTTGACCCCCCCGCGGGGCAGCTCGACGCTGGCTCTTGGCGTTGGTGTGGCGCCGACAAGCTTCTAGATGAAAAGGCCTTATTACAGAAATCCATCCACCCCCCCGGGATTAATTTCGCCGCCGTACGAATACTTCGTATGTACGGAGTATGGATAGGCTAATGGAGGTGAGAGCATCGGCACTTGCGGTGATCCCACTTCGCAACACGTCTGACGGCAACCACTTTCCTAAATAGCTGGGCCTCTCTAACTTAACCATCCGAGGCCACCAATCGCGGCATGGATACAATTTTGCCACAGTCCCCAGATTGTCGCGATCGAAGCTCGTCATGGTGTCGTTGATGACGGCGCCGTGGAGAAAGGCATTGCTATCCCACACCTCTTTTTCCCTGGTGGCAGTGGCCCGTTCCAAGACGAAAGGAAAAGCCTCAGAGACACCCCCAAGATGAAGGAAGGACTTTTTGTCAAGAGGAGCAACTTGTAAAAAAAAAAAACTCGTGAGTGGCGACCGCGCCCTGCAGCGCGGACCCTAATGCAAGGCAATGCCAGCAAAATTCCGCGAGCGTCGACGTACGTACTTCGTAGTAGTCATCCTCAGCGACGATATGCCGGAACGTTGGCTGCTGCCGCAGAGTTACGGCTCCCGCCGAATTTCGCAGGAGCAGTATTACTACTCAGAGACACAGACACATTGTCATCACTAATATGCACAATGTCGAGATTGCAGAGTCTGAGCATGGGCAGTCTGGGTTCCTGTTGGCCCGGCCCATTGCTAATTGCAAAAATCAATGCCCGTGGCGAGGTTATTATTACCCATGCCGTGTATTATGCCGAGAGCGGTGACCTTTTCTCGCACGCTTCGTCACCCAAAAACGCTCAACTTACTGGGTATTAGTGAGCAGTTCTGCCATGGTATAAAGATAAGCATCAACACGCAGCGTCTTGGCAAGCAACCAGGGTCGTCGAAGGAGGGGGGAAAAGGGGGGGGGGGTCCCCTCTGGGGTCCGGCCAGTTTCCATATCGAAACGCACATCCTTTCTGAAACCGGTACCTTCCATTGTCGGCCCTTCCTCCGTTCTGACGAGAGAACATTCATTTCTGTCGACATGGCCGCTTCGCCGGAGAACCGAAACAGATCCCAGGGACCGCCGAGAAGCCCATCTCTGACCACACCAACAACTAATAGGATCGACGCTTTCGGGTGGAAGAGTCGGCACAGAGGAAAAAGAAAAAAAAAAAGAAAAAAACGGAAACTCTCCATCATCCCCGTCTTTTTCTTTTTTATCAAAAGCCGCATGTCGAAAGTGCCACTGCCCGATCTGTAGAGAGAAAAAGGAAAAATTGTACAGTTGACCGAGAGGCAGGCATTGTACCATCGCCGGTCCACTCGAACCCTCGCCATTCTGTGGGCAACGCATTGATATCAAGTGGAGACGGTCCTCCGGCCGACGGCTTGTATGCATGTTGGGGCAAAAGATGTTGAGAGAGAGAGAGAGTCTTCTGTCTGGTCTAGGGTACAAGTCATGGACGGGTTGTAGCCTGTGTAGCCAGCAAGCATGCCTTACGGGTCACCCAATCAGGCCGAACAAAACGGCACCCGTGAACGGCATGTATACCCGGCCCTTAAACTCGAGGCCCGATTCGATTTGAAATCAGAAGTTTTCGTGGCTTCAGCAGGACGGACGGACCAAGGCCCAAGTCTGCCATCCTCGAGCATGTCTGTGTCCTGGCCCTGCCAGTATGTAGGTCCTTTGCAGTTCAACTATAGCCTTCCAATCATGTTGTGGCTCAAGTAGATATGAAGCTTACATCACAATAGCTCAAAGACCTCTTCTAGTTGTGATTTTTTGGCCATGTATTTTGAAGGGCTGTCGGGGAAATGAAGCGGCCCAGACCAAAGTCATATATACCTTTCAATCTGGCAGGTGCTGCCCTGGAATTCTCTAGTCGTTTCGGCACTCGCACACAATGGTTCTCAGTGCAGCATTCTCTTGGCTTATTGATACTATCCGCCACATAGACGTGTCGACAGCAAAAGGTATGTTGTACTGGAGAAAGCACAGCATCTCCACGACGTCGGCTCTTGATGCCTGATACAGACGAGCCCATCTCAATTTGTAAAGCCAGGGCGCTTCATCGTTTTCGTGCAGATTGGCAACTTCTTTCAAATATTGTACCACCTTTGGGGTACAATTGATGTCGTAGTTGTGGTCTGCGACACCTGGTATAGTAGCAGATCAGTTTTTTGGACTCAAAAAGACCTCTTTCAATCATCATGCAATCTGATTAGGGTGTTGATGAATGGTACGCACCATTGTTACCTGGTCATCTCACCCTCGTTGCTCCAGACACAAGCGAAATGTCTGGCCGAGCAACGAAGAAAGAGTCAGGGGACGTTGTTGATATATGCGCTTGTTCTTTCAAGTCTGGCTATCTTTTCGAGAGATGCTACACTCTAGCTGTCCATTATCTCTTGTACCCGGGTGTTTGGCCAATTTCGACTCGATGATCGCGTGGCCTCGGGCCGATGTGGGCCGGAAACAAGATGAGGGAAGAGATTTGATCATGTCGCATTGGTGTCAGATGCTATACAAAACATGTCGGATTCAGAATTGTAATAGAAGTACACTACTGCGCTGCCTGCTAGCTCTTGTATTAAAAGTGAGCACTGTCACCGCCCGTAGACGGTAGTACCTGCTTTCTACAAGTCATCCAGAACTCGCACGCTTTGGTGAAACTTTTGCTTCTGTCTTCGGTCCCTGGTGCGAATGTCTTGATATTTGAAAGTCGATACGTTCTCGGCCGAGTTTGATCATGTTGCAAGAAGAAAAAAGGAGGGAAATAATCAGAGTGGGAAAAAGAGTGCTCGAGTCATGACTGGAACAAGGGAGTGGGAAAAGTCGCTCGAGTAATAATTGCAACGGAAGGGATTCTCAAATGACTATTGTGACTTTTGTATAACTATTTCCCAAAAGCTCCAAGGTCTAGACAGGCCCAGAAGACGTTGACCTTGGGTGTACACAGTTGAAGCGAAATCTACCTAGAAACATGCGGGTTAGCAAGCTGTCGAATGCTGTGTAACATACTGCTAACATGGTATCGCGCGCACATAATAACCTCGGTCGACGTATCTGGCACTTAAAACTAGCAACAGTGAGAAAGATGGTAATCTGGAAATATACGTGATGCCATGGCTCGTGCCATGATGGATAGCTTTTTGACGACACGCGCAGCAGCCACTCGCGCAAGTCACCATCACAGAGTACCCTATACACTACATGGCCATTTTTACGAGATCAGCCATATGTAAGCCAGACCTGGTTCCCGGCCAGAGCTCAATCATATCGTCACGAATGTCTATTCCTCTGCTAGTTGGTCTGGTAGAAGTAGGCTGCCCCTGTCACTGCACAAAGTCATTCCAGATGGAACCTCTACAATAGGTGAAATTACGTGGGACACGGACTTTTACGGAATGCCGACCCTCTTTGCACCTCCCCGAGAGGATCAAAAGCTAGAGTACGTCGATCTGGGAGGCTTGGACAGGAAACTCACAAGGCTGTCGGGACTGATTTACCAACTCCCAGCATCATTGCCGTCTCCAACGACGCCCATCATGTTCGTCGGGCATAGCCTCGGAGGCATACTGATCAAACAAGTACGTTGACACTTTTCATGATACGCTTTTCCCTTTTACCCCTCCGAAGTCGTGTACAAACAAAGAGATTTCACTTGATTGACTACTTAGCTAGGCTCTCGTTTATAGCGACATCAGAGACGTGATATCATACACTAGGAAGGCTGCTTCGTGCAACACGTACAATCATCTTCTTTGCTGTACCTCACAGCGGTATGCGGATAGAGGCTTTGATAGAAATGGCAGACCCGAGTTTCAACAGGCCCTTGATTAGTTCTCTGGGCTGCGAAAACTCACCTGGGCTACACACATTTGAGGGACGAGTTTAACAAACTGTGCCGTTACACTCTCCGTTTTTTGTAGCATGGAGGTGAGGAAAAAGTACGTGAGGAAAAAGTAAGAAGCATAAGTCACTGGGCGATTGCGGTTTCTTTTGCTTTTATTAAACAGAGCGTTCAAGTACAGCAGCTCAGGTGCGTTGATCCGGCCTGAGAGAACAATAATTCGTTTAAATTGTATTATCCAGGACCATGTGGGAAAGTGGCGTATGAATGGCGCGAAAGTACCGGCTATCAGCGTTGTATCTGCGAGATACTGCCCTCAGTCAGAGTCTGACGACCTTTGCGCGTGTGATGTGCTTTGGACGAGGCTTTCAGGCTTAAGAGCGCACCCCCCAAGAGATCTATAAAGCCATCAAACAAATGCCCAAAGAATTGAAAGAGATATTCGAATCAATACTGAACAGCAAAGCGGAGGAGCCGGCAGAATCTTTGTAATAATGCAATGGATATGCTTTGCTGAGCAGGCCATGTCAGTACACAAATTGCGATGGGCCATTGTTATTGATGCCGACAGGCCCGGCGGTGACAATGCCGAGAAGTTGGTCGATGATTACCTCGATGATGACGCATATATTGACAATGATGAAGCCATGGAGAGACACATTGTTGTGCTCAGCTGCGGGCTTGCCGAGGTTGTTGCGGGGCGGGTTCAATTCATCCATCAAGCTGTCAAGGAATTCTGTTGACCTGGACAAAGCGCATGTCAACTCTTGTGACAATAGGTAAATATCAGCAGTCTTGGGCGGCTGCTCCAAAAGGACACAATGATGTTTTTGTGGTTTCTCATGATCATTGGTCAACTTTAGCTCAGCAAGGGCGAGAAGATATTCAGCTTGTTGGCCAGAAATCGGGGCCGCGACTGGGGTGAGGAAAAGAGAAAGAGCTGTAATGGGAAAATGCCTCGGAGTAGATTTGCGACCTTGGGTTTCAAGACTATATTTTTAGCTTTGAGAGATTACATTGTCGTGTTGTTGGCTGTCGTGGGCGTTTTGTTGGCTGTCGTGGACGTTTTGTTGGCTGTCGTGGGCTTTTTGTTAGCTGTCGCGGGCTTTTTGTCAGATGCTCTGGACGGCATGGACTGCGTACATGATTCAGATGGGACGAAAAGAGAGCTGTCAATGACTGTTTCAAATTCGACCCCCCAGGTGATGGCCGCATCAACGCCCCCTGACCGGTGGCTTGCTCTGCTGCTTTACGCGTAGAATCACCCCACCTCGGACTATGGCTCGGATCGGACTGCTCTTATTATATCTACCACGCAGGCGGTAGACGCAGGTACGGAGTTATCAGATTCGAATCCGCGTTCCGCGCGTCCCCTGCTAAATCGTTGGAAGAGGAGCGACATGCCAGACACGCATGAAAGAAGGGCGGGCGACACATGGGGGCCGGGCTGGAAGTTGGGTTGCCGAAGTGGTGTCATTTCCGGGCCGCAAAGCTGAGAGCAAGTGAGCACCGAGTGGCAAGGCTGGGAGAGAGTACTTTGTAGAAAAGAGGCAAAAGTTAATCAAAAGCCGAATACCTTTGATGGGGACTTGGGGCTTGGCTGTTGAGGGCAACCACGTCATCCGTTTACCCGCAAGTTTCTGATGATTGTACTCGGGCCTTGGACATTTGTAATTTCATCTGTAGACTGTTGGATTCGGTGATGCATGTTTCGAATTCGACATGCTGTGCAATAAACAGACGATTCTCGCCCACCGTCACAAGTTTGACAACCAGTTCAAGTTCGTAGTGGTAGTTCAGGGGAAAAGGCGCAAAAGCTGAGCCACTTTTTGAAGAAGAAAAAAAAAAAGGCGGCGACGACAATATGCCCGCTTGGCATCTCCGAGCTTCCGTTCCGAACAAGGAAATAGATCCAGTTAAATAAAATAAAATGACATAAAATAAGAATAAAAACAGACAAAAAAAGCCTTTTTTAAAAAAACATGCCAAACTAGGATGCTAGGCAAAAAGCAGTACTTGTAATGAATAAATTACTACTAATAAACGCGGTTGCGCCCGTAGTATTTATTATTAGTTGCATTAGATAATTTGGCAGGAAGCCCGAGTTAGCATCTTTAATCCAGTCATCCACACCTCCTCGTCTCAAATTTCCATCCAAATCTTTGTGACGCTCCTAGTTTTTTTTTTCCCCTGGCATCTCCCGAAGACGGCTCGCATTTTCCCGCTTTTTGCACCAACGATTGACGATTTCTACCTTTTTTTTTTTTCTCCCTCCCCCTCCCCGCAGCGACCGCGCACGACTTGGATCCATTGCTTTCCAAACAACCAACGCTCCTTTTTTTAATTTTCGCCATCACGTCATCTTACTTTCTTGTTTTGCATGGTGATTTTCTTCATCGCGGGACAAACGCGCCGCGCGCCACATTGCTTCTATCGTCTCGTCCTCGTCCTCGTCCTCGTCCTCGCATCTCGCAGCAGCAGCAGCAGCAGCAGCAGCAGCAGCAGCAACAGAAAGCTCTCCTGCTAGTCGACTCGTAACTAACTACGCGCACATCAAAAACCCTTTTTGAT
>JAEIJG010000545.1:0-24724 GCA_037289395.1 Beauveria scarabaeidicola
TTTTATAATATTACTACTATATACTAATATATTATTAAGGTATATAATATAAAACTAGTTAAGGTAAGGTTATAATACTATATTAATATATTCCTAGAATATTACTAGTATATTAGTTAGCCTAAATAGTATTACTAAGAATTTAAAGTGGCTATATTTATAGTAGAACGCTATTTTCTACTTATCTCCTTTATATATTTAGATACACTAGTATATATCTTAAATATTAAACTTATTATAGATTTTTATATTATATAATTAGTCTATTATCTTATTTATTAGTAATAATACTATATAATTCTTATATATTTATTAGTTTAGTATATAATAATCTATATATATCTATAACTTATTACCTTTCTTTAATATAAATAAGATAAATATACCTATTAGGCTTATTAATTACTAGATCTATCCCTTTTTTTATACTTTTATTATAAAGTTATAAAGTTCTTATAACTCCTTTAATATAAGTATATAAATAAGTCCTTAAGATAATATTATACTATCCTCTAATTTAATTATATATTATAGCTTATTTAGTAGTAGTAATTATAATACTTCTTCTTTAGAGAAGACTACTATAAGATCTATATATTTTAGAGGTATCTTCTTAGCTTCCTTACTATATATTTAGGCTTCTACCTTATCTATACCTAGGTTATTATTAATATTATCTAACCTAATATATCTAACCTATAATATACTATCTTCTTAATCTTCTAGCTCTTATAGTTTACTATCTCTACTAGTTATAAATATATATTTAGCCTATATAACTACTCTATAATATACTTATATACTCTTTATAAGCTATATACTTTTTATAATAAAATAATAGTTCTAGTAGTTATATATAAGTAATATATTTAGGTTTATATTATATTATTATAATACCCCTAATAATATATTATTAACTCCTAAGTCTATAATTATAATATAAATTTACTATATCTTTATTACTCCTTAGTTATTTATAAATTTTATAACTATATTTAGCTAGTTAAGTAATTTAAAGGGCTTATTATTAACTATAATAATATCTTAGCCTAGTAGTTCTAACTAAATTATATTTATAATATAACTATAAATAATATTTCTATTACTTCTTAAGTCTAGTATAACTTTTATAATAATATAATAGCTTAATAGCTATAAGTATATAGTTCTTATAAGAATATTATTTTTTATTAAGTTATAACTATCTTCTTATACCTTATATATTATCTAGGTTTCTTAGTTAAGTCTAGTAGCTAGGGTTATATCTTATTACTACTCTCTTATATCCTCTTAACACTTTTTTTATTATTCTTATAACTAGGTTAGGCGCCTCCTACTATACCTTTCTATAATATACCTTTATTATTAATATATTATATAATTTAAGGCCTTATATTTAAATTAGTAATAGTCCTTACTATACTTCTAATATCTTAGTTTTAGCCTTTCTAGATATATATTAACCTTATACTCCTTATATAATAAGCCTATAGTTCTAATACTTAAGTCCTTTCTTAGTATAATATAATCTTTTTATCTATATATACTACTATAATTCTAATAACCTAGTTTACTAGGATTATATAATAACCCTATAGTCTTATCTTATCTTAATATCTAAGTATAATTATTACTAACTTTATAGTCTTATAAGGGTTTATATAATCCCTTACTTAGTTTATTCTTACTACTTTAGCCTCTTTAGTTTTCTTAAGTTTTTTATAAATCTACTATATATTTATAGCTTACTAGCTACTCTTATAAGCTTAGAGGCCTATTTAGTAAAATCTCCTTAGTAAATACTAATTATAACTAGTTAAAGAAGAAATTAATATATATATTAGTTAATAACTAGTTTATTATCTTTAATTCTTTATTTTCTTATTTCTTTAAGAATTACTTAAATAACTAGTTCTTTACTTATTATATATAATCTAAGTCTATAAACACTATAAGACTATAAGTATATTTATTACTTATTTCTAATTATATTTATTCTCTAAATTAAACTTATAATTATACTTTAATAAATTTACTATCTATATTATTAATTAACTATTAAGTTTATTATTACTTTAATTTACTTTAAAAGTACTAGCTTATATAAATAACTTACTATTATATTATTATAAACTTATAAGGTCTTATTATAAAGATTATATTTAAGTCTATTATAAATATCTAGAAGTTAATTATACTTTTAGCTTTAAAAGTAAGATATTAGATATTAATCTTATTTCTTTATTTTTTATTATAAACTTACTTTAAAGGTACTTCCTTTTTACTATTAGAGAGTAGTTTATTAAAGAGCTTTATATCTTTACCCCTTTTTATCCTCTTAATTAAGCTTTTTCTCTTCTTAGCCTTCTACTTATAATATATTTACTTTAATATTACTTTATTATTATAATTTAAAAGTAATATCTTTATAACTTTATTAATTAATATAGATTAATTACTTTTTATACTAACTAAGATTTATAAGATAATATTATAATCTAGTAGTTATTACTCTCTTTTACTTTATTTTAATAAAGCTAAAGAGTTATCTATAGTAGTTTTATTACTAACTTATAAGGAAGTTATAATAGCTTTTTATATATATATAGTTCTTAGAGGTATTTTAGATCTTTTTACTAGTTCTTTTACTTTTTTTATAATAATAGTAAATAACTTATTAAATAGTAGCTAATATAAAGGAAGTAATAAAGGAGATCTTAATAAATAGCTATATTATAATAATATAACTCTATTATTTATTAATAAGAGTCCCCCTTGCTTAGTCTATATAGGGACCTTATAGCTTTATAGCTATATTCTCCCTTATTATATATAAACCCCTACTATCTTATAATACTAAGGTTCCTAGCTCCCTAGCCTTATAGGCTTATAGCTATATTCTCTTACTTATAACGTGGCTATACTATGATATATAGTAGGACCTAATTACTAATTATAAGTATAGTATAAGAGTTTAGATAGTATATTTACTTAGACTATTTACTTATTAATAATAAGTAGTAGTTAGCTTACTAATAGTATTTAATACTTTATATAAGGATTTCTATAGGTAGGATATAAACTTTAGATTAATATTATATATAAATTAATATAGTATATCCTAGTCTAGGTATACTAGATATATATACTTTATTACTTATTATTTAGTAAACTAATTTATATAGCCTTCTAGGTATTAGGTGAGTTAAGAAAACTTATTAATAATAATAAGTAAGTAGTTAATTCTATTATATTTTAATAAGCTAGTAATAAAATCTAAATATATTATAGTAAAGGGGTATTTTAGTATAAGTACTAGTTATATATTCCTATATAGAAGGGACTATCTAGGTAAGGACTTCTAGTACTTAGGGTAAGTTAATATATATATAGTAATATAGTAATATATATTATAAAAGAAAATATAGTTATATAAGAACTTATATATATATAAAGCGCTTTTAATATATAATTAATTATTATAACTAATATAAATAACCTTATTTACTATCTTCTTAGGGATATATAAATACTAGTTATCTATATTATAAAAGTAGAGGAGTTTAGAACTAGGTTAGAGGGTAAACTAGTATAGTATACTTAGGGTATTATCTTATAATAAATATATATATATCTTCTTAAATATTAAGTCTACTAGTAAGGCTTATATAATATATACTAGGAAGTTATTATTAAAAAAGGCTATATAGGGTTATAGTATAGTGTCTAAAGTTAGTTTAGTAAAGAGAACTTTAATATTATTATAGATAGTAAGAAGTTATAATAAGGCGTTAGTATTAATATAGGCTTAACCCTCCTTATACTTAATTTTAATATTCTAATACTAATATTCTAAATATAGATACTAGTTTACTAACTAGTATTTATTTTTAGGTTTATTATTCTTAATACTTATAAAGGTATTCTAGATAGTAGTATAGTTAGATATTATAATAATTTAAGTATAATTAAGGTAATATTCTAGCTTTTATAATACCTATACTAAGGTAGTAGTCTTTAATTCTATAGTATTATAATTAAGTTTAGTAGAAGATAAGCTTTTAGATAGGAATAGTATTAGATATAGCTTTCTATTATCTTATATCTAGTAAAGGGTAGCGCTAAAACTATACTCCTTACTACTATCTATATATAGTTTAAAAGGCTTATTAAAGTCTAGGTAAACTAGTTTAATAGTATTAACTAGAATATCTTTTAGCTTATTTTATATAACTTAGTATTCTTCTTATAATTAGTTTATATTCTTATTCTATTACTAGATAGATTTTACTTTATAATATAAAGAAGGTATAGAAATATTACTAGAGGGCTTAGTGTAAAAAGGAAAGGTAACCTTATTTATATAAGAGTCCTATATAAGATTCTTAATAGGGGCGTATTAAAACCCTTAAGCTTTAAGCTTATTTAAGGGGTCTACTATAATAAAATAATAATCTATAAATTTATAGTAGTAGCCTATAATACTTAGTCTAGTCTCTAATTACTTTAGGTTTCTAGGGATAGTTAGATCTTATATAGCTACTATTTTCTCTTATAGTATACTAAGGCCTAGTTAGGACACCTAATACCCTAGGGCTTATAGGCTATTATATATAATATAGCACTTAGTAAGTAATAATATATAACCTAAATAGTATAAGATAGTAAAATATAGGTCTAGATAGTAAATATACTTATTAATTATATATAAATAGATAATTATATTATTAATATATACTAGTATAAATTACTATAGGTAAGGTTAGAATAGGTTCTTTATATAATATTAGAAAAATCTTAGACTAGTGGCTAAACTTATAATATTAACTATAAGTCTTTTCTAACTATAGTAAGGAGTAGTAAAAGACATTTTCTACCTATCTAATAACTTAATAAGCTATTAAAAGAAACCTTTTACTAAGTCTAGGATAGAGAATATAATATTACCTTATAAGGAAGATAATATATTATCTTATTATAGTAAAGGGTATATATCTAACCTTAGCTTAGTATTAATATAATATAGATTATATTGTAATTGCAAGCAAGTATATAGAAGTAAGATTATAGGTAGAGATAGATTTAGATAGAAGAGAGTAGTGTAGAGAAGTAGTTAATAAAAGACTATATTATTAACCTTATTATTCTATCTTCTATCTAAGAAGAATTATAGTTATTTATAAAGAAAAAGAGATAAAAATAATACTTAGAAAAAACTCTATTAAATCTAGAATCCTCCTCTTATATCCTACTATACGTAGGATATTAGCTAATATAGTTACCCCTTAAGTTTTAGTATAGCCTTAGTATAGTTTTAACTATTTTAATAGCCCTAGTAGCCCTATAAGGGCTATAATAGCCCCCTAGTGGGTTTAGTGGTCTTACTATAGTTTTAGCGCCCCCTTAGCGCCTTTAGTAGCTCTATAGAGGTTTCTAATAACACTACTAAACTTAGTAACTTATATAGAGTCCTTATAGATAACCTACTTTTAATACTCCCTCTAGTTAGCTAAGGGACTAACCTATTTATATTAATATAAGGTAGTATTATACTAGTTAGTATAGGGTAGTAGCCTACCCTATACCTCTGCAGGCTATTAGGCTGTTATAGGTAATTAATAGCGCTAATTAGTAGTTAGTAGCGCTATACTTAGTGAGTTATAGCGTTATAAGCACTATACGCGGGCTTATATAAGCGCTATATACTAATTTATAGTATATAAAAATATTTTAGTATAAGGTAGTAGCCTACCCTATACCTCTACTAGCTGCTAGCTTATTATAGGTAATTAATAGCGCTAATTAGTAGCTTATAGCGCTATACTTAGTAAGTTATAGTGTTATAGGTACTGCGCGTAGGCTTACGTGAGCGCTACGCACTAATTTATAGTATATAAAAATATTTTAGTATAGGGTAGTAGCCTACCCTATACCTCTACTAGCTGCTAGCTTATTATAGGTAATTAGTAGCACTAATTAGTAGCCTATAACACTATGCTTAGTAAGTTATAGTATTATAGGCGCTATGTGTAGGCTTACGCGTAGCGCTATACCTTAATTTATAGTGTATAATAATAAATTTACTATAAGGTAGCTACTACCCTATAGTTAATATATATATATTATCCTAGAGGCGTATATACTATTATTATTAGGTATTTATAGCTATAAGTTAATTTTTAGTAATTTATATATAAATAAATTTTATAGAAAATTAAAAGTAGCCTATAAATATAAATTAGTAAAGGTGCTTTACCTAGGTACTTATAGGATCTATAAGAGGTACCTAGCCTAGTGGCGCTTAGCGCTAGCTATAGTGATTTATAGTAAGTATAGCCTAAATATAGTACTAATTATACTATATTTAGTAGTAAAGGCACTAATATTTATAGTATAAGTAATACTCTAGTGGATTTTTACCTTTATAGAAAATTTTAGTTACTAGTTATAGTGCTAATTAAGGGATATTTAGTTACTAATTATAATACTAATTTAAGGGATATTTAGTTACTAGTTATAAGCGCTAATTATATTAAGTTTAGTATAAGTAGTAACTAACCTAATTACTCTAGTTACTAAGTGCGCTATAGTATAATATATTATAATAGCTAATTAATTTTATATATAGCGCTTAAGAGACTTTAGTAAGTACTAAAGGGAAACCTAGTAGGCCTTCTAAAGCTTTAAGAGATACTATGTGTATAAGGGCTTCTAGTGACTAACCGCGGGTAAGTCCTTTACTAATTTATAAGTGTTAGGTATACTAAAAAATATAGTATACTTAGATAACTAACTCTACTACTCTAGCTACTAAAGTAGCTAACTAGTTATATATAGTGTATTAAGAATTTATTTAGTACTAAAGGGAGACCTAGTAGGCCTTTTAGAATTCTTAGGGTTATTATATACTTAAGGAGGCTTTTTAGTAATAACTCTAGTATATATAGTAGTTAAGAGCTTTATTTCCTAGGCTCTCTTAGCTTTATAATAATAAGTTAATAACTTATAGATAATAAAATCTACTATTAGATTATCTATAAAATTAACTAAAATTACTAGACTTAGATTAAAATCTTAGAGAATATAATAGGCTATCTAGTCTTTATTTATACTATTAGCCTTATAGTAAAGAGCTTTCTTATAATTAAGGTACTATTAGAGTATTAAGATATCCTTAGTAGTAAAAGAATACTTAAGGCTATTTACCTCTTTTATAATTATATTATAATCTTATTTAAAGTATTCTTATAAAAGCTTAATCTATAGATCTAGGTTTTTATTTAGTTAGGCTTTAGTAGATTCTAATAGGCTAATAAACTAGGTATAGCTATTAGATTCTTAGTTAGATAATAGGCTAAAGGCTATATTTTAAAAAATAGTATTAATACCTACTTAGGTAGCTATTTATTTAATTTAATTAATATAGGAGATAATATTTATTTTCTTAGAGTTATATACTAGGACCTTTAGTTTAAATTATTAATAGAAACTAAGTGGGGGGGCCTCTTAGATATTATATCTTTATCTAGGTAAGATAGTAAGTAACTATAAGTAAGAATAACTATTTATATAGTAGCTATAGTAGGAATAATTAGAATAGTAGTAAGGTTAGGGATTATTACTAGTAATTAGTCTTATAAGAGACTCTAGGGGGTTATTAATATTTAGGCTAATTAAGAATTATTAAAATAATTCTATTATCTTAGTTAGGCTATTAAAAGAGGTCTAATTTATAATTAGGTCTTATAAGGTATAAGCCTTAAGTTATTATTATTCTCTTATTCTTATACTTTAAATAATAGTAATAGCTAAATTAACTTTTATATTATTAGCTTTTAAGAGGGGGTAGAGCTTATAGTAAGTGTTTTTAGTTACTTCCTATTTAGCTATCTAGATCTATATAGTATTATCTTTATAGTCTAAACTAGTATATTATATAAAAGGTATAGTCTCTACTATATTATCTTTATCTTTATTAATTAAGCTATATAAGATAAAAATAAATAGTATTAGGGAAGAGGTATAAAGTAAAGAGGTATAAGATAAAGTTTTTATTTCTATACTAGTAGGGGATAATAATCTTAAATACTAGTATTAAAATAAGTCTAATAAGGATAGTTATCTTAGTTCTTATATCTATAAGGATCTTAGTAAGGTATTTCCTATTAATAGTTTATTAGATAAAGAGTATTACTATTCACACGGAACGATTTTACTATTTACATAGATGATTTATAAGTAGCACTAGTGGATTTTTTAAGGTATATCTATTTATAGGCAAATCACATATAAATTATAAGTATCTTTAAAAATAGTACTATATTTTATTTTTTCTGCCTGTCTACCACAACGCCCACTCGCCGCCGCCGCCGCCGCCGCCGCCGCCGCCTCTTGCAGAGGCTCTCAACGCTCGCCAATTCGCTTAAAAAACGCATTTTCGTCAATTCAGAGAGTTATGCACACAACGGGCCGGATGAAGGGTTCTTCCGGGCTAACGGCAGCCTCTATCCAGCCAGTTCTGCCTGTGACCTCACGCGACGCGCGCTTGAACGTATCACCCGCGTGCTGCGTTAACTTAATCGCCCTAATGGCCTAGATTCTAGCTGTTTAGGCGCTATTAATGACGGAGCTAATAGTGCTGTTATTTCCTCGGTCGTCTACGTATCTGGCACTAGTATCTTAGTGGTGTTGTTATTATTATTGTTATTGTTATTATTGTTGTTTAGGGGGAAAGGAGGTAAGAATAGCGAAATTCTAGCTGTTAAGGTAACCCTTTTTAGGTATATCATATTTTGCGTGCATGCACACTAAAATAGAGGTACTACGCTAGTGGGGAAATTTCTACTTATAAATCATCCGTGTAAATAGCAAAATCGTTCCGTGTGAATAGCAATACTCTAGATAAAAGGGAATCTAGTAATAAGTTTATTATTATCTCTTTTATAATAGGGTTTAAGTGTCTTATAATATCTTCTATCTAGGGATATTATTATCTTTATTAGTTTTATTACTTTTTTTATTTTCTTATACTAAATAAAGGTATTTTATAATATAAAGATCTAAAGTATAATTTAAAGAAATAATAGTATTTATATTAGTTAAAGAGGAGATTTTATTAACTAGTACTAGGGAAAAAATTTAATCCTAGAGGAGTAAAAGAAGTTATAAATTATTAGTCTATAAGCTCTTTAAGAAGAAGGAGTAGAGGTTAATTAGTATAGTCTTTATTAAAAAGGAGTAAGGATTTTACTAAATCTAGTATTAAAGATAAAGGTATACCTTAAGATTATAATATAGTTTTAGATAAGGTAATTAGGTTAGTTTTTCTAATAAAATAACCTTAACTATCTCTTAGTTACTTATTCTTCTTTAATTAGGGTTTTATTATAAATTATTATATATCTAATAATATTATTTAAATAAAGAAAGATAAGGGGTTAAAATAAGATAAAAAAGGGGGTTTCTAGGCTAACTAAAAAGACTTAAAATAAGCTAATATATCCTTAACCTTTTAAAGACTAGATAAGAGAAATAAGTCTAGGCTAAAAGATAATAATATTTAAAGATAGCTTATATTTAAAGTAATAAATATAACTAGACCTTATTATTCTTATAATATATTATAATATAATAATATATTAGTAAAAGATAGAATTTAGTAAAGGAGAGCTAGGCTTAATCCTAAAGGTTATTAATCTTTCTTTTTTAATAAGAGACTATTAAAAAAGACTATATTAAGGCTTATAATATAAAGATAATAATTTTCTATAGTTAGAATTAGTAAGAAATAGTAATTACTATTATATAGTAAATTAAGCGAGGGGGAGATAGAGTCATACTATAGGGCATAAGCTAAAGCAAAGACCTAGATAAATGTGTGTGTATGAGAGAAGAGAGGCTATCTAGGGAGAAAGAAGGTGGCGGCTGATGAGGGGTCCTAGCTGGCTGAGTTAGCGAGCCGGGACGTGCCTGCCTGCTAACAAGTAGAACATGTCCTTTGTAATCACGAGGCTTTCCGTCAAATCGATGGAAATACAGTGGTTGCTCAGCCGAGGTGCAAGTCTGGGGTATCTGCTGAGCCTTGGCTATGAGGTCATGGCAATGCGAAAGAAATGGCCAACAATATTTGTAATTACGGTCGCGAGGCTAACTAGTTGATGTGTGCTGGGACTGTTAGCACCAATCAGATAAAATTGAGTTGGGCTAAAGAAGGGGTTCAGGGTTAGCAACAGCCTATTTAGTTCTTAGTATCCGTACTTGGTAACTTGGTTACTGGTATGTAATGTACATATAAGCAGCCCACAATTGAATCCGACGATAAAGTAGTCAAAACGGGACCGAACGCGCGTCCTAGACAGGGCAGAACAGGGCTGAAACTTCTAGGAAAGGCGCTTCCTTGTCATGGCATAGGAGTCAGGACTGGCTTGTTCTTGTCAAGCCTGGCTTAGCCTCCTGCCGATGGTATCACCAGTTTTTTTTTTTTTTTTTTTTTTTTTTTTTCCCCAGATCCAAGTTAATTTATGCAACTTGCGTCATCGGTGTCACTGCCAAATCTTTTCTCAGGAGCGCGGATTTCGGTACTTTGCTCCTCCCCACAGCAAAGCTGGCATATATTTACGTACATATTTTATACTCACACCACATACCAGCTCCTCAGTCCTAAGGGCTGTTTTGGCAGATTCTCGTCGAGTTTAGACGCGGCTAAATCCAATTTCAAACTCTAAAGATCGTGTTCCTCTTCGCCTTACGAGATTAATAGATCGCCCTACTCCCTATTCTGTAATAGCGACGTAGCATCATGTTCCTGACTAACTTATAACTCACATATACCGAGTAAGTGGTCCACCTTGGCGGGGCTGCTTGCGAGGTTTTTCGCATTCGTCGGAATCGCCTGCAGGACAAGGGGGCACTTTGTAAGTTTGTAGGCACAACATGAGGCGCCGTGCAGGGCTGGCGTCGACAATAGAGCGGCCAACCTCGTAAGGCCCTTTAGTGCGGAGTGTTTACCGACAAGGCCTATTTTGACTCACTGCATACTTCGTACTTTGCAATCCTTCTCCAGCTCAGCAACGCTTAACAAAGGTCCCCCGGCCCTCTCTGTCCACTTATAACATACTTGCACGGCGGACCCGGCGCCTATAAGGAGACTGGTCCCCACGACCTCACCTTTGTATTACAATGTATTTATAGTGTTGTGATAGGCATCTATGCTTGTGGCGGTAGATATCATCACCTTTACAACCAGCCGTCAGTCACAATGGCGCCGCGCACTCCATACCCTGTGCGGCTTCTCGGAGGCCTGGTGCGCAAAAACACTCTCAATCATATTGTCAGACACCCCATCAGCTTCTTCCTGACCTTTTATGCCATCCCAATCGTCATTCTCCCCCTCCTCCTGTCTCTGCCGAAACTGCTCGTCACCAAGCAAGTCTCTGGCGCCTCAGACGCCGCTCCCATCAAGTCCCTAGCAGACACGGTGCATCAGAAGCTCGTCATTGTTAAGCCAGACTATGTGGGCAACGATGTTCAGCGAGTCATTGACGGCTTTGCCAAGTCCCTCAGCGCCGACAAGATCCAAATCCTCAAGAGCGACGACGACATGTTCCAGACCTGCAGCGAGCTGGCGGGGAACCTGGGCGCGTGCCATGCTGCCGTCAGCTTCTACGACTCGCCCGACACGGCTTCGTCGGTGAACAAGACGTGGAAGTACTCTATTCGATCCGATACGAAGAAAAGCGCAAGCACCGCCGACTATCTCGCCCACAGGGGTGAGGCAGACGATGTGTTTCTGCCGCTCCAGCTAGCCATCAACAATGCCATTACAAACTCGACAACGATTCCGGAAACGTTCATGTTTGCGAGGACCAAGAACAGCACCGACGCATCAGCAAAGGAGGAGACCGCAACTTTGATTGGGAGTGTCTTTACATTTGCCATATTTGCGTGTTTTTTCGTCATGATTTACAAGTTTACCTCGTGGATCACCCAAGACAGAGACTCGGGAATGTCACAGCTGATGGACACCATGGGAGGCTCCTGGTGCTTACCTTTGCGGGTGCTGAGCTGGATCATCGTCATTGACCTGGCCTGTCTTCCACTCTTCATCGTCTTTGGCATCATGTATGCCAAGCTGGCTTTTCCGGCATCCGACCTGATGCCCCTGATTAGCTGGCAGATCCTGCTCGGGTTCGCTGTCAACAGTTCCTCGACATTTGCCGCAGGTTTCTTCACCAAAGCACGAGTTTCCTCCATCTACATCACCGCCGTCTTCGTCATACTTTCCCTGACTATGCAGTTGATCATGGTCCGCAGCAATCCTCAGCCCATGCCCGAGGCCATCTGGACATTGTCGGGGCTCTTTCCCAGCTGCAGCCATGCCTTGTTCACCAAGCAAATGGCATACTGGCAGCTCGCGGGGGAAAAGGCTGATTTTTCCAAATACCCGCCTGGAGATTCTCCCCCAGTAATGGACCTGGCTGTCGTCAAGCAAAACACGCTTCTTTTGCTTCTGGCCGGACAGGCTGTAGGCTACGCCCTGCTAGCCATGGTGGTGGAGTGGACGTTTCATGGAGTGGGCGGCCGTAGCAGGACATTCAGACAAAAGGTGAGAGATGGCAATGAAGCTTCGGTCAAGGTCGAAAACTTGAAAAAGGTCTTCAAGCCCGGTTTCTGGAAGTGGCTCTGCTGCTGCGGCAGACGTGGCTATCATACTGCCGTCAAGGGCGTCTCCTTTGACGCATACACGGACCAGATCCTCTGCCTCGCGGGCCCAAACGGTTCCGGCAAGACGACGACACTGCAGGCCGTGGCCGGCTTCAGCAAGCCCAGTGCCGGGCGCATATCCCTGAGTGCGAGACGCCAAGAGGTTGGCATCTGCCCGCAGCAGAACACGCTGTGGGGAGACTTGACTGTCCTGGAACACGTCCGTCTCTGGTCGCACATCAAGGGTGGACGGGAGACCGAGGCCGAAATCGACGAGCTCATCAGCGCTTGCGATCTCGCACAGAAGAGAAGGGCCTGCTCCAAGACGCTGAGCGGCGGACAGAAGCGCAAGCTCCAGCTGGCCTGCATGTTTGTCGGCGGCTCCCAGATTTGCCTCATTGACGAGTGCACCTCTGGTCTCGATCCTCTTTCGCGCCGCGCCATCTGGGCACTGCTGCTGCGGTACAGAACCGGGCGCACCATGATCCTGACGACGCACTTTCTCGACGAGGTGGACGTCCTGGCGGATCGCATCGTCCTGCTGACCGAAGGAGGCGTCCGCTGCCAGGGCTCGCCCGCACAACTCAACAGCGAGTACGGGAGCGGCTACAAGGTCATTGTGCCCGACGACGGGCAGCTCCCCGTCATGGATGCTCCCTGGCAACACACCACCCACCAGGGCCAGCTTGTCAGCACCGTGCCCGACTCGGAAACGGCGACGCGTCTCGCGCGAGTCTACGTCGACAACGGAGTCACCGACATTTCCATCGCAGGCGCGCAGTTTGAAGACGTCTTTCTCAACGTGGTGGGCAAGCCCGTCACGCTCGAGACCAGCGACAGCAACACCAACCTCTTGGGAGACAACAAGGGCTTTGCGCTCTCGCCCGCTCGCTCCACAACCTTTGCCCAGCAGCTCGGCGTCCTGCTGGGCAAGCGGTTCAAGGTGCTTCCTAAGCTGTGGTGGCCGTACTTTTTCGCAGTCGTGATTCCCATTGGCGCGTCGCTGGCCATGCTTATCATAAGCGCCGCCTACGACGTTCCTAGATGCGCCGACGCGAAGCCGGTCCTCGGCGCTCCCGAGGCCGAAACGTTTTGGTACCCGGGCTTCTGCGCCGATGTGGACTTTTGCAATAAGATGGTCCTGGCGCCGCAAGACGCCAAAAAGACACTTCGAGGGCTTGTCAAGAAGCCCTTTGACAACGTCCGCGATGTCAATATTACCGTGTTTGACTCGTATATCGTTGCCTTAGACAACCGCCAGAGTTGGCTAGACTACGTCTTGAAGAACAGAGATACCAGCTCCTATAGCGGCATATTCACAGGCTCGGGTAGCGAAGCGCCCATTATTGCCTATCGACCTCGTTCGGATGCTAGAGTCAGCAGTTTCGAAATGTTGAATCTCTGGAGCGAGATGAACAGCAACGTTCAAATCATTTCCAGCTTTGGCGAGATTCAAACTGTAAAGTCTGTGAGTACAGCGACTTTCATATTCCTCCTGACCATGAGCATCAAACTAACTTTACTCCAGCATGACCATTCTATCGCAGTCATGTACGCCATCTTCCTGACGCTCGTGCTTTCCGTGTTCCCCCCAGCATTCGTCCTCTATCCAGCAATCGAAAAAGCCACCAAGACTCGATCGATGCAATATGCCAACGGCGTGAACCCAGGGCCCCTGATAATGGCATACCTCTTGTTTGATGCCATCTTCATCACGCTCATTTCCATCATTCTAGCGCCTATTATCAGCGGCCCTATCCAGGCATGGATTGGCTCTGGCGCTCTTTTGGGTGTTGCGCTGGTTCTGTACGGCCTAGCCACCGTTCTCGTCGGACACATTGTGTCTCATTTTTCGGTTGGGCCACTCAAGGCATTTATAGCAGCCTTTGGCTTCAACATGGGAATGTTCGCGGTTTCTGCTGCTGCATTTGCTGTAAGTAGCGCTGAACTTGGTCATGGGCAATATCATGATGTTTTGCTGACAATTCTCAAAAGGTAGCAGCACTATCCTCGGAGAAATCGGCCAAAGCTGTTGCATTTGGTCTGGGATTAGTATCACCCATCGGAAATGTCTTTAGGGTCATGATGGTTGGGCTAAACGTGGCGAACCAAGGATGCACGAGTTTCAGCGACAAGCCCTCATCTGCCTTTGACGGCTACTCCGGCCCCATCTTCTATCTACTTGTTCAAGTCATTGCGCTAGCTGCGTTTGCTATATGGCTCGAGGGTGGATTGTCCCTCATCCGCAGAGAGACTCCCGCCTCCTCGGACTTGGATATTGAAATGCGAGAGCCGTGCATGCCAGGTAGCGGTGTGGCCGCCGAGGTGCTACGCGTGGAACGCGAAAAAGAAGACATGCTACGTGCTTTACACGTTACCAAAGCCTTCAAATCGAATGTTGCCTTGGACGACGTGACTTTTGGTCTGCCTCTTGGCCAAGTTCTGGCCCTGATTGGACCCAACGGAGCCGGCAAGTCGACTCTTGTCAACACCATCCAGGGCGAGATTGCTGCCGACAAGGGCGGTGTGATGCTCTGTAATGACAACTCTCGGAACGCTTCCTCCAAGAAGTATATCGGAGTGTGCCCTCAGCACGACGCCCTGGATCTTCTCACCACACGGCAGCACCTCGTATTCTACGCCAAGATTCGTGGCGTCCAGGACATCAACAGCAACGTCGACTACCTCCTCCGCCGACTCGATCTCGAACCGCACGCCAAGACGGCCGCCTCCAAGCTGTCGGGCGGCAACAAGCGCAAGCTGAGCCTGGCCATTGCGCTCATGGGCACGCCGCCCGTGCTCGTCCTCGACGAGCCCACGACGGCCATGGACGCCATCGCCAAGCGCATGTTCTGGGACCTCATCCGCAAGGTCACGGCCAACCGCTCCATCCTCCTCACCACGCACAGCATGGAAGAGGCCGACGCGCTGGCCGACCGCGCCGTCATCCTGGCCACCAAAGTGCTCGACATTGGCACCACGCAGCATCTGCGCTCCCGCTACGGCACCCAGAGCCACATCAACGTCCAGCTCGCGTCAGCGCCGCACACTTCCGAGAACGAGATGCAGCGCGTGTGGGCGTGTATACAGCGAGGCGTGCCCAGCGCGGTGCTGGAGCGAGACATGAGCCGCGGCCAGATTCGCTTCACCGTGCCTCTGCAGAGCCAGGACGGCGCCGGGGAAAGCAGCAGTTTGACGGTGATTCAAATTACAGAGTTTCTCGAAAATTTTAAGCAGGAATTAGGCATTGCCTATTTCAACGTGGGAGGCGCAACTTTGGAAGGAGCGTTTCTCAATATAATCCAGGCTAATAACTTCCAAGAGGATGCGGAAACACGCTGAGATGTGGCGCCGCAGAGCTTATTATGCTCAAATGTACATATATTGTCGTATATAAATTCTAATTTACTAACGTTTGTCTTGATTTATCGTCTCCTGTCCGTAAGTGACAGTAGATGAGTATTCCGCACATTGTACATCTTTAATTACGGGAGATATTATTACGAACGGTTGAGTAGAGGGCCAGCTAGAGCCTTTTGCTCTACCAACACACTTGCGAGGGGAGTCTTTCCAGTAGCGGTACCCGACCTCTTTCTAACATGCCGTCCAAGTCCATGATATCTGCAAGGTTCAAGTTAGCGACAATGCTTTCATCTTACGCATCTTTTTCCCTTCAACACAGTTGGCCGAGGAGTCTTGCATCACTTCGAGGCCAACCAACCCGTAGCGTCTTCGGGCTTCCCTGTTCTTGTCTTTGCGCTTATCCTCATACACGCTGCCCATTACTGCGGGGAATAAAATAATACAACGCCATGGTCTTCTTTGCACATCTGCCCCAGAAACTTCTGCAAGCCCGGTCAACTCGGCTGCAGGGGGAGGGGCACTTCCACGAGCCTTGATGGTCGTGGTGTCCGGCTGACGCAAGAGCAGCAACTGAGAGTCTCATCAACTCTCCCACAAGTGATTGACACCGTTTCCGTTACTTTGCCCGAGATTTAGTACCGCTGCAGTTGAATCTCAAACGAAAATATCATGTCCTGTGGTCAACCAGACGATCTTAGCTTCGGCCCATCCGTCAACTCCTATCACAGGAGCTTTCGACTTTACAGTTTTTTTTTCGAGGACTTAATCTTTTCGCTGGTTTCTTCGTCAATATTTATACCAATTGCATGCTTTTACATTGCCAGACTTGCCCAAACGAAAACTGTCGCATTACGTACAAAATGGTACAGCATCAAAATTGCCAGTGTATTGATGCCCACAAATCGATGCCGATATTAACTCCGCGCCAGGTCGCGTACGCGGCTTTAGTCGTCACGTAGCCCTGCATTTCTTGACAAGATGATTCAAGACTACGCGTTAAAGGATACCCGGGAGCTCCAGAACTACAAAACGGGGACCATTGGCAGCCAAGGTGTAAAACTCAGTGGTGGGCAGCGACAGAGACTGGTAAGCCAACCAACGTATTCGACACAACGACAGCCCTGACAGACTTGCCAGGCACTGGCTCGAAACGCTTCACTTGGGGCTGATATCCTGCTTTTGGATCATGTATTCAGCGCCCTAGATCGCCGTACGAAGCTACATGTAGCGGAAGGCTTGCTGCGCGCACGCGACGGCGAAACTCAAAGCACTGTCATTTTCAGCACACATGACGGTATGAACGCACAAAGACTGTGCAGTCTTTTTTTTTCTATATTTCTAACCCATTTCAAAGAGTACCTTGCCAACATGGCGGATGAGATTTACGAGATTGACCAATCCGGCACACACTTATTCGCCGGCCCAAAAGGGAGCTGCCACTGGAAGAAGCCTTGGCACCGGATGGCGATTCGGCTCCAGACGTCAAGGACGAGGCTTCCACGCCAGAAACAGCCCAGGCTTCTTCTTTTAAACCCGTAATACCTTAATATCTGACCGTCAAGTCAAAGACAAGGATGTTTATAAAATATACCTGCGCTCCATGCGTCGCAACGCTGTGGTGTTTCTGCTTCTCGGAACCCTGTTTGCTGTTTCGCTTAAATTTCCAAGTAAGCCAAGATGTTTCTGCAAAATATTATGTCAAATCTAACTTACTTGTTTTTTTAGATATTTAGATTCAATGGTGTAAACGAAACCTCTCGAAGCGGCAGTGGCCACTCCACAGGATACTGGATCGGCTTATATGCTGTGCTGGAGTGTATCCCGCTGCTGATGTTTAGGCTCTGGCTTGTGTAAGCTCCTCTGAATTGCTTTCGCCGAGACTTATGTAGAGTTAGCGCTGATGTACGGACAGGCATATGTCTTACTTGATTATCCCTGCGGTAGGAATGTATATCTATACTAAGCTGCTTACCACCGTCCTAAACGCGCTATTCTCCTATATTAGTAACGTGGACTCAGGTAGTATTATAAATAGGCTAAATCAAGATCTTATTATTACACGCCTGCCTACTAATCTAACTAATACTATTTCTATAGTTATTATCTAAATCGTCTTTATCACTATCGTTAGCTTATAGGCGATAGCCGCTGTGCCTGCCGTCGCGGGCATTTTATATATAATTTAAAACTTTTACCTACACACGTCTAAGTAGCTATAGGTCCTTGAGCTTAAAGCTAAAGCCGTGCTATATAGCATCGTGTCTGACGTGACGGCAGGCTCCGGCCCGTCTACGATCCGCACGTATAAGTGGTAAGCGCACCTGCGCGCGAGCTTTATGCGTAGTCTTAACGTCTCGTAAGAGCCACTAACCTCCTCTTTTATGTGTAGCGTTAGCTGCAGCTCGTGCTTAACCTCGTCGTCATGGGGCTCGCTGTGCTGGTCGCGGGCGTCGCCGTGGCGCTGCGCATAAAGGTCAACCCTGGCGCCGTCGGCGTCGCGTTCCTCTTACCGCCGCCACCCTAGGTGAGACGCTGACGTAGTTCGTCGTCTTATATACGTCGCTCGAGACTTCGCTGGGTGCCATTGCGCGAACGACGTTTGTCAATGCCACACCCAGCGAGGCAGACGGCAAGGCGGCCGACGAGCCGTCTTCGTAGTGGCCGTCCGAGGGAAGCGTTCGACTCGTTAATCTCTGGGCCCGCTACCAGGTGTCGGACGCATCCGAGGATGAGTCGTGGAGCTTGCGCGGCATCAGCGTTGAGATACCGGCGGGGGAAAAGGTGAGCGTCTGCGGCAGCACAGGCTCTGGCAAGTCGATCTTTCTCCTGTCTCTCCTGTCTCTGCTTCGCATGGTCGAGATTCCGATTAGCACGGCCTATATTTGGCGGGCGTGACCATTCGCAGTTGCCGCTCTCAGCTCTGCCAAGTGGATATTTTGTCGTATCTCAGGACGTGCTAGAAGAGTCTACGATTATGCGCGACCAGATTGACCCCGACGGACTGTTTACAGACGAGCAAATCAAAGAGGTGCTAGCAGAGTGCGGCCTGCCACAAGTCATCGAAGCTGCGGTAGGCTCAATGCGAGCGCCGCAGACGTTCAGCTGTCGAATGGCGAGACACAGTTCTTGTTGCTGGCTAGAGTCATCTTGTACGGTTCCTCGAGGCCTGGCGGCATCCTGCTTCTCGACGAAGCCACGAGCAGCCTGCACAACGAAGCGCAGCAGCGGATGGAGATGCTGATAGAGGCAAA
Organism: Beauveria scarabaeidicola; assembly: GCA_037289395.1. Taxonomy (NCBI): domain Eukaryota; kingdom Fungi; phylum Ascomycota; class Sordariomycetes; order Hypocreales; family Cordycipitaceae; genus Beauveria; species Beauveria scarabaeidicola. The sequence continues at coordinate 19,317 of JAEIJG010000545.1, forward strand.
ATTTAAAGACAAGACAATCATCTCAGTCTATCACAAGCTTCCGTGGGCGCTCAAGTCGGACCGAATCATTGTCTTGGAAAGGGGCGAGATTATACACGACGGGCCGCCGCAAGAAATCGTCAAGGAGTCGGCTTTATTCGCCAGCATATCGCTGCCAGATTCGAGCATTGTGAAGGATTTTCGAACCACGGCTGGAAGGTATAGTAAGAGGAAACGAAATCTCCCGAGCACGTATATTTCTGTGCCAATACTCTGCACCATGGTCGAGCCGCGACGACTAAAAGTGTATACACAGCCTTGTCGATGATGGATATAGCCGGATCTATGTTTGCTGGTCCTGTACTCGCTCAGGCGCTGAAATGGAGCATTAGGCTGGGGCATGGCTGGAGCGGCCTGCCGTACTGGTACATGATTGCGTCGTCTCTTTGCGTAGCAGCAGCCGTAATATTCCGAACAAAGCCTTTCTAGGTGGCATGGCTCATTTTGTTGAATAATAAAGGGACGCCGGGGGCCGAGCCGAATGCACATGTGAGAGTAGTTGAAGCGCTTGGTTGTTGTACTATGTTTGCGGGGCGCTGAATGTCTCAGGTACAGAAGTAGGGATCTGTGCTTTTTGGGCGTTAGGCGCGGCACTGGACTATGCACTGGTATGTGATGGATATGACGAGAGCCCAAAAGCCCTATTCATGACGACGGTTTTGGCCCTTTGGTTAAAAGGAGGCAGTGTGTATTGCAAGTAGGTGCCTGGTGGGGTCGGGCATGTTGGCACACGGAAGGTAGAGAGTGAAACCTATAGCCTATCGAGCCGACGCTGACCTATCGGAGCAAAGACTGTGGTTGCAGTGGGTGACATCGGGGAATGAAGGTTGGAGGGGCGGAGCAATCGAGCCGAGAGGGAAGAGAGGGAAGGGAGAGGTATCGTGATGGTGGTGGATGGATGGATGGATGGATGGGTGGTTGTGACGAGTTGATGGAAGTGGTGTGTAGAGGTGTATTTACTGGTAGAGATGGGTTTGTACGAGGACAAAGGGCTTAACTAGCTGTCAACCAAAAATTTGAGATTATTAACTAATTATAGAGCCTGACTATAGCTAGGCTCTAATCCTACGCCGGCCACTAAAATTTATATAGAAGTAGAAGTAACTAAATAAATTAACTATATTTTATTATAATAAATAAAAATATATATTATTAATTCTAAGAAAATTATATAATAATAAAAATTATATTATAATAATTACTAACTAATTATATTACTACCTACTATACTCTCCTCTCTTAATTAGTTAGTATTTATAAGTAGGCCTTTTATATCTCTTATATATCCTAATTATTATTAAATTTAGTGTCTTAGGAGCCCTTAGTACCTATAAAAGCGCTACTAGAGGGTGCCTTAGAAGGTACCTTAGAGGGTACCTTAGAGGGTGCCTTAGAGGAGGCATAGCTCCTAAAGTTAGCTAGCTTAGCGGTTTTATTAATAGCCTTAAGCCTAATATCTTCTAGCTTAATAGCTCTAGTAAAGCGCTAATAGGCCTAAGGCCGAGCTATGCTAGGCACGTATAGGTTATCTAGGTTATTAGCTATAAGGTTAATTAAGTTAGGCGCTAGCGCTAGCACTAGCGAGGCTCTAGCCACGCGTTAAGCGCCGCCACGGTCAGCGCGCCGGGCGTGGCGGCGCTTAACGCGCTCCTATGCCTTAAGCCTCTTAAAGAGGCTTAGGTCACGCCTAGTTCCTTAGGTGCCTAGCCCTCTAAGTCTACCTTTTTAGTGTATTTTTAGTAGGTTAAAAAGTAGCTTAGGGGGCGCCTCTTAATATATACTAGGATATTACTAATAATAATATATATTATCTTCTTAAATTAGCTAAAGACTTAATTTAAGTTATATAATTTAGTACTAGTAAGATAAGTTATAAGTAATAATTATTAAGTAGTAATAAGGCTTTTTTAATAACTAGTTATAATAATCCTCTTTAATATAGTTATACTCTCTTATAATAAGTTAAAGTACTATACTTATAATATAATTTTTAATATAAGAATAATATTACTTAAGGCACTAGCTTAAGCGGCTAATTATATAGGTGCCTTAGGTAATAGCTAGTTACACTTTAGAAGAGCTAATTCGCCCCACTTTACCTACGAGCTATAGAGGCTATAGTAACTTAACTATAGATAGCCTTAATTATATATAAATAGAACCCTTTTTATATTACTTAATTAAGACTACTAAAACTAACCTACCTTATTTTAATATTAATTAGTAGTTATCCTTAGGGACTAACTATAAACTAATAAGGCTCTAAAAGAGATATATAGGAGGTAACTAGTCCTTAGCTTATACTAACTAAAGAGATTAAATAGTACCTCTTTTTTAATAAATTAGTGTTATATAAATTAAAAAGAGAAGCCTAATACCTTCTCTCCTTATTATCTAATATAATTATAATATTATTATATAATACCTCTTAATAAATTAACGCCTTATAAATTAAGAAGATAAAATATATATTAAGATAATAATATATAACTATAAAAGCTAACTAGATAAAAATAATAAGTTCTAATAATAATCCTATTAGCCTCTTAACTAAGAATAAAGGTAATAATAAATAAACTATTAGAAACCCTTATCTTAAAAGGTAAAACTAGAGCTAAGAGCCCTTAATAATTAATAACTAATACTATAATATACTAATTTTAGTATATAATAGATAAAGCCCTATACCTTTTAAAGATATTAAATACTTATAATAACTTAAAATAATACTTAAGAGAAATTAATAGTATAAGGGTATATCTAATTAACTACTATAAAAATAACCTAATAATAAATATACTAATAACTATATATAAATACTTCTAATTAACCTATTTAGACTAGCTAAAAGAAATCTTTAATAATATAGATAAAGAGATTTAAATAATAATTAAAAATATACTATAAATAAAAAGAGTCTATATTTATAAAGGATTAAGTATTAAGATTATAAATACTTTATCTAAAGTTATTAAATAAGATAGACTCCCTTAATAAGATAAGAAAAATAATAATTATAAATAATATAGTAAATTACTTATATAAAGATTAAGCTAAATATCTTTAAGATCCTTAAGATTATTAAGATTATCTTACTAATCTATAATAACTATTAAGAAAGATATTACTTTAAGACCTAGGATAGTATAGAAGACCTTAGAAGAATAAAGAATTATTATTAATAATAAAGTATTAAAGAAGTTAAGCCTTTTAAATATATTATATTTAATAAATAACTCTTAAGATAAAAAAGAAGATACTAATAAAGGTAAAGATAACCTTATTAAGATTAACCCTTCTTACTAATAAACTAATAAGGGAAATTATTATTAATAGCTAATATTATTAGGATATAACCCTAGAAGGGAAGAATAACCTAGAGGTAGAGCTATATAAGGAAATAAATAAGATAAGAATTATATTATAATCCCCCTTTTCTCTTACTTCTAATAAGACCCCTTAAAGAAGGTTAATAAAGCTATCTAAAGCTTTATAAAAGCTAAGAAATATAGTAGTATAAGAGATAAGTTCTTTATTAACTTTATATAGATTTTTAAAGATAAATATACTTACCTTAGTATATTAAATAAAGCCCTCTATAGAATATTCCTATTAATTCTAATAAAAACTATAAACGCTTTTTATTTATAAATACTTATAGGGAATAACCTAAAATATAAGGAGATAAAGTAAGCTATAAAGACCTATTTTAAACTAGACTAAGTCTAAAGAGATAGATTTATCTAATAAAGTAATATTAGACTAAGAAAATTCCTCTATAATAACTTTATAAAGATAATAGTTAAAAATATCTAACTAATAATTAACTAAATTAAAAATCTATATTCTAAGATAAATTTAAATAAAGATAAGTAAGAAGTTAATAAAGAGATATATTAGACTCTTTTTATTATAGTTAGAAGTATAAAAGCCTATAGAAGGGTAATTCTATTACTAGCCTTAATATTTAAGATACTTTATATAAAGTTATTATAAGCTATAATAATATAGTAAGATAAGAAAGAATATAATAGTAAAGCCTTCTTTATTAATTACTAATTCTATAATAAAGGTAATTTTAAGCTAAGCTAAGAAAGAATAACTAAACCTTTTAAATACCTAAGCTAAAGAGGGTATAACTAACTATCTTCTAATTAAAATAAGAAATATTAAATATATAAGAAACTAAGATACTTCTTAATATACTATATAGAAAAAGAATAAATTAATAAAAAGATATACTAGATAGCTAATTAAAGCTACTAAGGTAAGCCTAAAAAAAAACACTACTAGATATTCCTTATAAGTATAAAAGGTAAAAAAAATAATAAAGACTACCTAATTTAATAATTCTAGGTAATAAAAGTTAATACCTTAGATAATAATAATAAAATAACTAAAGAAAAAGATAATAAAGAAAATAATAAAGGAGGTAAAGTATATAAAGGAGTATTTTTTTTAGTAGTAAGGATAATACTAATAGTAAGCTTTATAGTAACTACTAATAAACTTATATAGCTAAAAGCTCTAATTATAATATTATAAGATATAATAGTCTACTATAAGCTAACTAGTAAAGACCCTAAGAAGGCCCCTAAAGAGATAATTAGGGATATAATCCTAGAATATATAAAGACCCTAGATAATAATACCCCGCCTTAGCTAATTATATAATACTTAAGTAAGATCTTCTAAGGTATTTTACTTAATATAGGAGCTACTAGATCTTTAATAGTAAGCCTCTTATAAGCTTAAGTATTAATAAAATTAATACTAGAAATCTTAATCTAAAGGAATACTACTCCTAGTTAAGTTAACTTTAGTAATAGTAGCCTTAATATTATTAGGATAATAAAGATCTAATTAATATTTAGTAAATTAAAATTCTATATCCTTAATAAATATACCTCCTTTCTTTTATTATATATAAATATAAATAAGCTATATATTAAGTTTAATAACCTAAAGAACCTCTTAATCTAAAGTAATATTAAAGTAATAATAATTTAATATTAAAGATATTTATAGTAGTTACTATTAATAACTAAAGTAGTAGCTTTTTATTTATTAATAATTTAATTAAAAAAGCTATATTATTTATTTAGTTACCCCTTAGTAGAAAGACTATAATACCTTCTAAGATAAGCTAGTAAAGAATTTAATAATAATATACTATAGTAGCTAACTAAAGTCTACTAGTACTACTAGCTTAATACTAAGGCACTAAGAAGATTTAGATTCTTAGTAAAAAGGGGTTATAAATTTAACTATAAGGTTATAATAGATATCTTCTATATCTTAAATACCCTAGTACTTTATATTATTAATATTATAACTAGATTTAATATAATAAGATTTCTCTAATTAAA